>CAUYQV010138289.1:0-42833 GCA_963574575.1 Galagoides demidoff
TTTTAAAACAATAACTGAGAAAATGACACGAAGGCTGTGTTGATCAGTTTGATGGAAGTATTTCGGATTGCATGTGAAAACCCCACACTGTACCCCAGAAGTGCATTAATGTACATAGTTACCATTCAATAAAAAAAAAAACAACCTCTAATGTAACAATGCTTATAGATCCACAATATAAACCTAGGCAAAACTATACATTTACTAAAATACTTAAGCCAGAATAAAACCAGATCAAAATACATTCTCCGAGCCAAGCCAAGACTTTATTCTCTTCAAATATTCTGAAAAGCTAAAAGATGGATTCATACTATACATAGTGCCAAAATTTCCTAGAGGAGGGTATCTCTTTTAAGCAGCATTGACTCGGTGAGTGAAAATCTTAAGACAGTGTCACTATTGTTATAAAGATGTTTATTCTGCAGTTAGTGTGTCCTAAGCTTTGTACGAAGTTCTTCTTGTGTCTAACTTTGTTCAAGTCTTATCATCACTAGGTAGTCTCATTATCTTCATGTTACAGATGAAGAGATAGTTAGAGGGTACACGTAGACTTCTCAGGGTCCTACAGCCAGCATGCCACAGATCTGAACCCAAGAGTATCATTTTAACATCACGTTCAACCCCTTTTGGGGGAAAGTGAGAGAGAAGAGAATAAGGGAAAAGAGGAAGAGGAGGAGAACAAGGAAACAGAGAAAGGAGGAAAGAATGAGGAGGAAGGGAACAATGGGGAGACTGGAAGTAAGGAGAAGCCAGTCTCGAAATCTAACGTGTTCAGTAAGAAAATGGTCTGGCTGATTTGGAAGCAAGAAACACACATCTGGCTCCTTATTGGCCTGGGTGATTTAAGAATGGAGAGAAAGACCTGAATGTCAAAGGCAGGCCTTATTGACAGAGGTTTCCTATAATCCTTCCTATTTTCTGTCTGACTAGGGTTGTAGCCATAAGGATTCCACTGGGTTAAGTGTCACCAAAGATGCCGCTCCACCTCCTGAAATTCTAAACCAAAGTGCCTTCAATCCTAACCTTGGAGAGGATCCAGGGAGAGGTACTAAACACTCTGGTCCTGAGGGTGATCTTACACACCTGAGATAAAAAATAGCAAAACAGCACTTAAGATAGAGCCATTTCACTTTCCAAAATCAGACCCCCTGCCAGAATGGCAGTCCTTGACAATGATAGCAGATGCCTCCAATGTGATAGATGTATTATTTGACAAAAGATTTTAATTTTCAGCTTAGCTCTGATTTATTTAGAATGAAAAGAGAAAAGCATATGTGAGCTGAAAGAAGGGTGAAGCAGGCAGGATACAACCGCTTTTATACTTACAGCTTGTGAGACTCATTTTTCCACAAATGTTTTGCGGATAAGAACATCGTGGGAGCTGCTAGAGGCCGATGGACCAAAAACTTATTTTAACATTAAACAGAATATCTTGCCAGGGTCCCACCCCAGGGGCAGGGTCCTTTAAGACCTGTAAAACTGGTGGCTGTCGACTAAAGAAAAACAGAGTTAAAAGCCATGAGAGATAAAGAGACAGGATACACAGAATAGAGTTTTCAAAGGTAGGAACTCTAGGGACCACCACTAGCTTTTGGGTTTCCAGCAAGTGGCACTGAGCATTTGTTCCACTCAGCTTTTAGTGAAGACTATTTGCTCATTTAGCCCAGAGTGTAAGCTGAGGAAGGGAAGAAAAATGTCAGCAGTTTCTCTGAGTAAGCATGTTAGTTCTTATTCTATCTGTAATCACTAACTTTAAGGGTCTGAGCAGCCTTGAGAAATCCAAAACCTGAGTCTTGTGTCGGGGCAGCCTCCTGTCTGTGGTCACACACACAGATTCCTAACTAGAGGTTAATCCCCTCTAGTTCTCTATGGAGCAGACATGATGGCATCGGGGTCCTCTGAAGAATCAGTGGAAGAGAAAAATTTTCTTCTAATCTTCACCTGAGGGTGTTTCCCTCCACGATTAGAATGCAAGCCCTCCTGCCCATATTTCAGGACTCAAGCTGTTCCCTTGATCTCTGCCCTGGCCATAATACAAATCCCCACAATGGGTATTTGCTTTGGCTATTGCCTGGGCAGGGGACAGCCTGGTTAATGTTCTTTCCCAGGCCTTGCACACAGCTCCCTTGAAGGCCATTATTCCCCATAGTGTTTACAGACCCAGCAGGGGTGTTTACAAGCTGTATCTCTTACAGGCCAGGCTTCTAGTAAAAGCAGGAACAGCTCAGATAAGTAATTTAGCTGCTGGTTTAAAAGTAAGCTAGCTAAATTGCTTTTATTCTGCCTTACTCAGCTTATTTCTCTGTTTTTACCTTTTCCTGGGGGTGTTTTCCCTTGCCAAGAATGGAATCTTCAGTCCCCATTCTCCCTGCAATATCTAAACATAGACCAACTCTTATTCAGAAATATAGGTCTGAGGACCTTACAAACAGGTTTGGCTTCAGGGAACCCTTAGAACAAAAGCTGAAATTGTTCTTATTCGCCAACTGACAAAATGAAGTCAAGAAAGGAGATTTAATTTTTGTAAGTTGAAATTAATTGGATACATAAGATGCTTGAAAGTATTAAGAGATTTGCAGCTGCATGAGAAGCTGAGGTTGACTTAGGGATAAGTCATAGAACACTGAGGATAAACACACACACACACACACACCTGTAAATAACCAAGCTAATTTTTAACGCCAGGAAAAGAGAAAAATCATGGAGCAATGGAATGTTCCATAGTTGACTACATGGCTCAGTTATATAGAGCATTTATGTATCCATAAAATATGAGCAATGACTACTGTGCCAATCAAAATTACAATATAACCATATTGCAAGAAGGGGAAATTCAGACAGAGTATGCATAGGGAGGGTGTGGTGCAGTGTTTGTGTCTATGGTGTGTTTGTGGAGTGTGTGGGGTTTGGGGGTATGTTTGTAAGGTTTGTGTGGGGTATGTGGTATGTGAGGGTGTTTGTGGGATGTATAGGGGTTGTGTTTGTGAAGGAGTACGTGATGTATATGTATGGTGTGTTTTGAATGTGTGTGTGTATCTGTCTGTCTGTCTTGGCATAGCTGGAATTTCTTTCTGCCAGGTCCTTGGTACTAGAGATTCAAGGAATGAATCCATGGACCATGTGAACAAGCAAAAGGACAGAATTTGTTGAAAGATAAAGAAATAGGTAAGTGAAAGAGGGGAATAGAATCTCTGGTAGCAGAGGAGGACCCAAGAGGGCAGCCCATTTGGGCCTTTTGCCTACAGGTTTATATGCTGCTTTTGCTGTACTGTGGGCAGGCACTTGGGGGAGATGGAATGTATGTCTGGAATAAATCACAATCAGCCAGGGGCCTGTGTTTATAGAAATTAATTTCAAAACTTCCCCTGTGTAGGAATACGGTCCCTCCTAAAGTGCATCCTCCTGCTCTGGGAGAGGCAGCCCAGATGAGATATGGGTCAGGCTGCTTTTTATGACTGTTTGTCCAGAGAATGCAGCTAATAAAGGTCCTGTTTATGCCTAGATATCAGATCTGTACATGGGCCTGCTCAGGCCTAGAAAATAGGGGGTCCCTGTCTAGCCCTGAGTGGGAGAACCCTATATTATTGGGAGCAAAGAAATAAAGAGCACTAGATCCTCATCTTACAAAGTAAGAAGTCCTCATAAATTAAGTAGCAAAACAAGCACGGTATTTAAAGATATGGAGGTTTCATCAAAATAATTGGAAACGGCTGCTCTGGGGAATAGAAAATTTGAAGAAAGTGAGGACTGATACTTTCCCTAATAAACTCTAGATGATAACCTGACTTTTAAAACAACTATGTGCATGTATAACTTTGATAGAAGACAAAACTGACTTTAAGAAATCATACATAGAAGATGATGCTATACCCACCATAGCACCATAGCTTAATAAATATCAGCTAGTCCTACTGACCATAGGAATGTTAACAGCTTTAAAATGGGACAGTAACAAGAGACTCCATGACAACTTCATGACAGAGCTTTTACTCCCAGAGCACCTCTTCTCTGCCACACCCAGGACGTGTAGACCTAAGATGCAGCAGTGAGCAAGTTAGACCCAGCTCTGTCTGTCCTGGGCTTCAGTTGATGGGGACAATTCAAGTACAGAGGGACTCAAAGAAATGAGTAGCAACTAGAAATTGCAGCCAAACCAATAAGACGTGGGTAGATCCAAGGTTTTTTAGATAATGGAATTAACCAATTTTTTTCCCAATTCATTATTAAGGTTTCACTTGACTGAAATGTACTAAGAACTCTTTTCTACAATTTTGTTCCAAAGTCTCATTCTAATTGTTGAAGAGCTTTTTTCAATCTCTGTTCTTGCTTGCTTGTCTGTTTTTAACCAGGGACCAAAACTGTTGGGAATATCTGTTTGATTCAGTTCAGGGTATATTTTGGTGTTCAATCAAATTAAATACAGCAGTTTTCAAAAATATAAAGAACTGGTTCTGGTTCTAACTAGTCCAAAAAGCAACTAGCTCTATTTTTAAAAATACACATTTGGTTCTTGGTTTCTAAGTTCAGTTGGTTTTGTTTTGGGTTTGTTTTTTTTTTAATGTAATTTGAGAGCTGAACACTTGGTTCAGTTTTTTCGGGTTTTTGGCACCAAATTCGGTTTGAGCCCTGGCTCTCGACTTCTGTTGGCTGGCGCTAACAAGGCAGCTTGCTTGGCTTGGTTTTGCAAGTTCTTGGCAACAGGAAAGGGGACAGGTGTTTTTTTCTTAAACCAGTCATGATTAAACAAGGAGAAGCCCAATCAGGGCATATAAAATGCTGGAGCCAGAAGGGCCCACTGTGGCCAGGTCATCCAGTGCTCGTGTTTAGAGAGGAGACCAGATTGGGGACAGCAAGATTGTCATATAATTCACCTACGGTCATCCTGATTGCCTAATACCTCACAAGCTGTTTAAAAGGCCCTTCACAGTGAATGAAGGGGATTTGAGCAGGACCACTTCAAAGTCACTTTTGCATTGAGACCCTGGAATTGACATTCAGGAACCAAAGCAAAACCTTGAAAAACTGTCCTCCAGTCCCTCAGCTTCCTTCTGCAATTCCTGAGCTATGTGCCAAGGCTTAGACTGTGAGAGACCATCTCCCAGAGCCCCACGAGGTGATTCAGAGAAGCGGTGGGTGGGTGGAGAAGCCAGCAGGAGTTTTAAAAGACCTAAGATACTTACAGAGGAATGAGCCTATAAATTCTTTCCCCATCACCGTTGCCAAGGCAATGCAGGTAGACTCAGAGCCAGCTCCCAGGCAAGAAAATCCCCATCTCCCCCTCCCCAATACACCATTGCCCCTGCCACCCATGGCTTTTGATAATAGCTGTCCTTTGGTGACTTCTTTCCTATAAAAGGAGGCTCATTTTGTCCAGGTACCAGCTAGGTTGATGGATTCTGAGGATGGTGGAAGAGCCCATGGTATGACTTGCCTGGAGCTCTGACATCCCCCTTAAAGATGAGCCAGTTCATGACCTCAGAAGCTCAGAAACACCCAACACTTCCAGGCTGGACTGCAGCCCTTCTTCTGCTCCCATGCACTCACGCATGGCCATGTGTTCAGACTTCCAGGCTCACCTACCACACACACAGGCTTGAGGACTTTCTGGTAACAGTCTGCCCTCCAACTGATGTCAACCCCCAAATTGATAGAAAAAGCATGGGGAGCAGAGTCCACATCTGTTGTTGGAAGAGCAGTGCGGCCACAGTTGGAAAGAAAATACAAAGCCAGCTCTGTTGTGGCAGCAAGGGACTCCACATCTGCTCCCAACAGGGCCAAGGGTGAGAAAGGAGGTCAGCCACATTTCAACTTCATTTCTCTTTCTCTCCAAATTCTCCATGTGCATTGAATCCTCCTCCCCTGTATTGCTGCACACAAACACACCTCTTTACTCCTAACCCAGCTGCTGTCCTAACCTGTCTGGTCACCTAAGGTGACCAGATTTTAACATTGGTAAAGCGGGACACCATTGACGGGAGGGGGGGCAGGGCCTGACAACAATGCAAACTTTGATAAGCAGTTCTTGATAATCACTTCTCAACAATTATTTGTTGTTATTACAGTTTAACATTATAAAATTAACAAAAATAATATAAAACTCATATCCTGGCAAAATAGCCACATGGCAGCCAAAAACCGTATATTCCCTTCCTGTTCTCCCGCCCGTTCATACATTCTTTCCAAAAATTGGGACTTTTTTAAAACACCACGGGACGCGGGACAAATTGTTAGAAATCAGGACTGTCCAGCCAAAAGCAGGATGTCTGGTCACCCTATCCTAACCCAATGATTCACTCAGCTCCATCAAGCAGCATCAAGCTCATACAGTATTTACCCCAGTCTTCTCTGACTGTCAAACTCAGCCCCACCAAGAGCTATATCCTCTGCAGGTGTGGCCCTCTAAGCAACTTCACTGAGAGAATGTGTGGATGGAAGGTGATTCTAAGTGTGTTATTATAGCCTCCTCTGGGGTTGCTGCTTGTAAAGATTAGCCCAAACAGGCAATTAAGAACTAAAACAAAACAAGAGAAAGATCTGTTCTAAACGTTAATCTAATGTTGTCATTAGCCAAACTGTGAATTAATTACTGATTGCATCAACTGATGGCGGCTGAGAGTCAAGGATGTAATTTGATCCAGAGGTAATCTACTCAGTGCTGTAGCTTGGCAAGGAGCAAGTGAGAGTGAAGGGGCACACACAGCAGAGAGAGTGGGAGGCAGAGCTGCTGAGACAGTCCCAGGTATGGACCAGGAAGATGAGCACAGCTACCACCTACTCCTTCCCACTCGAGCATGGTAGCCTTGTCCCCAAAAGAGCCTGCACATCTCACTCCTGGCCTCTCTCCCAGTACCCTGAATACCTGATGTATTATTATTAAGTCTACCCTCTGAAGAAGTAGGTACAGCTTTGTATGGTGTGAAATCAGTAGGGCCTGGAGTGACCCTATTTCCACCTAGCTGTATGAGCTCCCTGCCACTGAGACACAGAATGAGCTAGAAGTCACAGAAAGATCTAGGAAGCTAAGAATGAATAGCTTGCAAAGTTCGTTTATTTCATATATTTTTCTCAGTATTTGAAGAATGAGGCTTATAAACTGTCTCAATAGCATGTCATTATCTAAGGCTGCAGGTCCCTACTCCCAGGTTGTAGGTAGGGACCAGGCTGTGCCTAAGCCAGCTGCACAGTGTCACTGCCTCAGCTCCTACTCCTCTCCCACCCCCACCTCCTCTGGTCCATGGAAAAATTGCCTTCCATGAAACCAGTCCCTGGAGCCAAAAAGTTCCTGGTCCATGGCCTGTTAGGAACCAGGCCACACAGCAGGAGGTAATCAGAGGGTGAACAAGTGAAGCTTCATCTGTATTTACAGCCACTCCCCATCATTAGCATCACTGCCTGAGCTCCACCTCCTGTCAAACCCCTACAACCCCCCTACACAATTTGTAGAAAAATTGTCTTCCATGAAACCCATCCTTGGTGCCAAAAAGTTGGGACTCCTGGTCTAAGATGCAGCAGTTGACATATACAAAAGTTGGCATATACAAATGAACTAAGATCACTATGAAATTAATGATTGCTTCTTGGGCCACTTGGGGTTATGGATGGTGTTGGGGGGAGCGTGTTCAGGCAGATCCAGCTCTGTCTCTAATCTCTGGATGATCTGGGGACCCTGACTGGAACTGTCTCAACTGCAGTGTCTATAGTGGGAAGGTAAGGACAACATCACCACATCTCAAGCCAGACAGATTAAATAAAATGATATGGATGGAACCCGGCACATCACAGATGCTCCCTACTCCTTGCCTCCTCTTTTCCCCAAACCATAGACTTGTTACATTGGTATCCACAGCCCTAGAAACAGCAGGTGATGGATACAAAGAACAGCAAGGACCTATTAAGTGGCATTCACTTTAAATGAAGTGGGCAGGAGATGACCCAGGAGACTGATACTAGGTTACTATCTTAGAGAAATAAGATGAACATTCCCTAAATGACACCTGTTGAGATTGACAGTAGCCCATTTACAAATTCCCCAACAAAAGACTAACTGTATCAGTGGTACCCAGAGCTCAGTGGATAGGACACCAGCCACATACACTGAGGCAGGTTTGAACCCGGCCTGGGTCAGCTAAAACAATGACAACTGCAACAACAACAACAAGAAGACTAATTGTATTAGATGCATGGCCCTCCCTTTTAGCTCCTCTAACTATTCTAGATTGAAGCCATCAGTATCTGCCTTTATGACTTAAAGATTTCACGAATAGTCCTCAACATCCAGTGGGTACTATCTTACACCGATGTGAACCTCTGCTTCCATCTGTCAAAACAAGGCTCTGCCACCTGAGAATTAAGACATACAGGCTCTGGGCTCTTTGCATAAAGGATGTTTCAAAAATTGTAAGATGCTTCCATGTGTGTTTTGTGAGCAGAGTAGCAAAGGGAGGTGTCACCATCAGTCTCCCCCAAGAACTCCACAGAGGATATACTTGAAGGACACAGTAGATGACAGCCTGCCAGTCCTGAAGAGTTTCCAGCCTGCCCTTCCCATACTGCCTGTGACAATTCGCCTCCACACATCACACAAATAAATCCAGTTCATGAAACTCTGATTCCTCTTCATTGAGAGATGCAGAACAGATCTTGCAAGTTCAAGACAGGTTAATCCCACCTAACCCAAATTATTGCTCCTTGAGCGCAAAGGAACTTAAAATTCTGTGCTGAGGTTGTGTATCAAAATGGCTTCACTGCTGGCCAGAAATCTGTCCGGCCTCAAGCAAGATAGAATGTATGTGAACACTTGGGGAGATGTATTTCTACATCTAGCCTGCAGCCTTCCTCATTCCGGCATTGCTAATCACTGTACTCAACACTGCTGGAGGCTTCTTGTCAGCCACCTTCAGGGCACCCAGAGACAAGATCTGGACCACAAAACCTGTTCTGTAAAAAACCAAATCTCAAAAGGGTCTGTTTTTTTTTAAACACTCCCCTCCAAAATCCACAATTGTACAATGTTTTCTGCCCCTTCCACGAAGGCAGCCAGCAGTGAATGGACAGTTGCCATATTTGGGCCATTGACTTAGAATGCACATGAAATTAAAATGTTCCTTAATGTGGCCCAACTCTTTAGGGACTAACTCCATATCACATTGAGATTAGCGTGCATATTTGGATGTGTAAATAATCTTTACCTGCAGTAATAAGCCACAAGACTCCAGACATAAAGAAACATGCATTTTAGTTCCAAATCACTGCAGGAGGAAAGAGTTAAGATCTAGCTCACAGAATAGCCCACATCAAAAAGTCCCAAATGCTGGCGAAGATGTGAAGAGAAGGGAACACTTTCACCCTGTTGGTGGGACTACAAACTAATACAGCCTCTTTGAAAAAAAGTATGGAGAATCCTGAAAGAACTCAAAATAGACCTTCCACTTGATCCCATAATCCCATTACTAGGCATCAACCCAGAAAAAAAAAAATCACCTTATCATCAGGACATTTGTACAGGATTGTTTATCACAGCTGAATTTACAATCACCAAAATGTGGAAACAACCTAAATGTCCAACAACCGGGGAATGGATTAACAAACTGGGTATGTGTATACCACAGAATACTATTCAGCCATAAAAAAGATAGAGACTCTGCATCTTTTGTATTAACCTGGATAGAGTTGAAACACATTCTTCTTAGTAAAGAATCACAAGAATGGAAAAGCAAGTATCTGATATGCTCAACACTAACATGGAGCCAGTAGATGATCTAATACACGCCCACGTAAAAGAAAAACTCAATTCAGTTCAAGATAGGGGCAAGTGTGTTCCATGTAATAGGCACAATGTAAGGGTATAAGGCACTCCTTCTGGGAGTGGGACACAACTACAACTGGGACTCTTCCCGACAGATGCAAACATTGTAAACTAATTGTACCCTCACATTAATCTGAAATCAAAAGAACATTTAGCTCACTAATTGGAGAAAATATTAAATTCATTGAGAACCAGAAAACTCATGAGGCCGTAAAATGAGCCATTATAGTCCTAGAAAAAGCATCCGCGATGGGAGAGTGTTACATATAGACCTTACCGTAACTTGCATCAAGAAAGGCTACTCTTCCAGACTAAGAAGAGGAGGCAGGAATAAGAATCACATTAGCAATGTATATTGGTCCCAGATTACAAAATTAGGGTTTATACGAAAGAATTCCGCCTGCAGGAATGGTCAGTAAAAATGACCGGTTTTATACCACAGAAACTTGTAAAGATAAAAGATAAAAACCAGCAGGGGGAAAAAAAAAGATTCACAAATAAACCTGTCCAAAAATAGAACTCCAGAGGACTTCCTGCTCTTTAAAAGGATAAGCTCAACTGAGATGAAATGAATTTATGGAAGAAGCAAGATAAGTTATTTGACAAAAGTAAAAAATGTTTTATGATCATTCAGGAAACAGCAAAAACCCGTACAGTCATCTACCACTGCTAGAAGTTGTACGGGCCTGGGAAAGTAATTGAATCTGTCACGGGAAGTTCACCATCTTGTGTCCGTGGTTTGTACCAGAAGGTAGTGCAATAGTGTAGCTAAGGCTGTCTCAGGACTTAAACTTCCAATGGAGGATAATAAATGGATTAAGACAATAAAGTTTTATAAGTGCAAACCTAAGAGTATATTTTTTAATGGCTGCTATGAAATATGCTGGAATAGGGCCAGAATAATAAAACAAATTCTGGCCGATGCATCAGGACTTTGGTTTTTTGGGTAAAGAACAGAGGGAGGGAGTTCACCCACAGGGCTGCCTTGCTCAATTCACACTCACAATCATGTAGGAATTATTGTTGGGAACCCAGCCTGATGCTTGAGAGACAAACGTGAGAAATTTCTTCAGATGCTCACGGTTAGCTACCAAAGAAATTTAAAAAAAAAAAATCAATGTATGATGTACAACAGTAGGAGGCTGCAAGGCCAAGCGGGGGGCTTCTGTAGAGCTTGGAAAGCCTCTTTGCAGCTAGAATAGCCACGTGGCCAACCTGCCAGGCTATGACCCTGAGAATGAAACAGAAGTCTAGTTTTAGTTTCTTTTAGGGGTCTGGGATTAGGGACTTCTATGAAAGTTTTTTGTGATATAAAAGGAAAGACTCAACTGCTACAGCCCTCCCTGGATTTACTCTTTTTTTTTCTTTTTGAGGCACAGCCTCAATCTATCCCCCTGGGTAGAGTGCTGTGGCCTTACAGCTCACAGCAACCTCCAACTCCTGGGCTCAAGCAAGTCTCCTGTCTCACCCTCCCAAGTAGCTGGGACCACAGGTGCCCGCCACAACACCTAGCTATTTTTTGGTTGCAGCCGTCATTATTGTTTTTGGTGGACCCGGGCTGGATTTGAACCTACCACCTAAGGTGTATATGGCTGGCGCCATAGCCACTTGAGCCACAGGTGCCAAACCAGATTTACTCTTTTTTTTTAACCTTTTCTTCTTTTCTTTTTTTTTCTTTGTGTTTTTTTGGCCTTATGTGGAGACATGAGCAGGAGGTGTAGCCACTATCTTACCACCATGAGTAAAAGGCTATAAAAAGTGCAGCCATAACACTGACGTTAGGATGTTTGCATTCCAATGTCACAGTTTCCCTAACTGCTGAACCAACACCAGCACCCGGTACCTCCTGATGTCTTGTAAAACACGAATATCTAACCCCCAAAGTGTTTAGGCCATTGTGGGTTGGTGCAGCCAAATGCATTCCCAGCCAATACGTCTTCTGAAGAGCCTATCTCGTGCTGCAAGTCCACAAATCAAATGTTGACATTGGCACTGTATTCCTGATGAACTCCAAACTGCCTTGCCTTTATGTGAAATCCTTGTTGGCCCTTCTGACTCCCTGCTTCCAGCATGAGACTTTCCATAGTAGGCAGCATGGGCTCTCCCCTCTCTCTCACTCCAGCTACAAGCCACATTTCCCCCCTAGAAAATCCTCTAGCCTTTGAAGGGCTGCACAATGATGTATTTTTTTTTTTTTGGCAGTTTTTGGCCAGGGCCTGATTTGAACCCACCACCTCCGGTATATGGGGCCAGTGCCCTACTCCTTTGAGCCATAATGATGTATTTCTCTGTGTCCACCTGTTCTCCCCAGCTATACGAACATAGTTACTTCTCCGGGTCTTCCTGACAGCTGACATCCTTCTGGGCACATCACAGAAGACAGTCACAGAATGTCCAACAGGAACACAATTTAGCCAGATCTGTTCCAACTCCTTCATTTGAGTGACAGCTGAGACCCAACAAAGTAAAGGGACTCACTCGGGGTATACTCACACGCTGAAGTTAGAATAGACCCAGAACAAGAGCACGGGGCTGCTGGCTTCCCCATGACCATGTTTTCCTCTATACTTCGCCATCTAAAAGAAAAGTGCCAATTAGAGACACAAAAAGTAACAAAGCTGGCGATGACTGTAATGGGTGATTACGCCTTTTCAGAGAGCGTGAAAAAGAGCTGAGTAGAGGCTCCTGTGAGGAGCTTCTTAGTCTCTAGTTAACTGCTGACTTCTGTGTATTGTTTCAGTAATGAACTTAGTGAGGATCTGCAGAACACCCTTGCCCATGGGGACAGGAAAAGCAGTGCCAGTCTCATCAGAAGACTGCTTGTGGGTAGGGGTCCTCGGCAGGCTCTGAATCACTAGGCACATTTCTCACTCACATCCATTTAGGTGCAACCTTATTGATGGTTTCTTGCCGCAAGCAGCTGTCAGCACCTGCAAAGACACTGCACTGGCAGCCCCTGAGCTCCCCACATGCCTGGGCCTTATAGCTGAGGAAGAACCCACAGCGTGGCCAGCATGCTTCAACCCCTATCCTCTCTCTAACAGGCAGAGGACTGTGCTCTAAGCTGCTTTAAGGAATTGATTCTGGGAGACTTTGGAAGCCAACAACCCCCAGGATGAGTGATTTACCTGGCCACTAAGAAGACGGAAGGAAGTGGCCAGTGGCTGTATGCTGATTTTGTGAGGACCTTTTTTTTTTTTTTTTTTAACCTGTGGTGTGGGATAGCATGAAAAGTATGCATGAACCTTTTTTTTGGTAATCAGCTTTCATTAGTGTTTGTGTATTTCTTGTGTGGCCCAAGACAACTATTATTTTTCCAATGTATAGCAGAAAAGGACAACCCTGATAGATTCACAGGCAGAAAATCTTGAATTTTTAAGCTAGAAGGATTCCTGGAGATGACCTAATCTGATCTCTTTATTTTAAAGATAGGGAAATCGGGGCTCAAAGAGGGAAAGTGACTGCCCTGTGGTCACACAGCTGAGGGGGTGGCAGAAGTGATATTCTGTCCCCTCTCCTGCTTCCTGGACACAGCCACACCTCCCAGATCTTGGCTCCCTGTGGTCAGAGTGTCAATGTCTTTGGCAGCCCTTTGAAATGTCATGCTGCTTACTAGCAAGATATGTGAATTCCTAACAAGAGGTGAAGAAAGGCCATTTTTTTCCCTCCTTGATTAACTGGACACAGGGGCCTGCCTCCCTTTCCTGAAACATCGTCTAAAAAGCAGTTTCACATATGGTGAGTGGGGGATTGCCAGCCGCTCTTGTTTAAATGCAGAAGAAGCACAGACAATAGATAGGGTTAACCCCCCCCCATGACGTCATCTGTCTCAGTATCCAATGTGAGGTTTGCAAACCCTCCAGACTCATGGAATTATAAAGAATGAGAACTGAAAAAGAAAAGGATGCTGACAAGGGAAGGCTATCCAGAACCAGACCCCTAAAGAGTAGTGTTAACAGACCCAGTGTCAATAAAGAATGACAGCCCAGTGCAAGGATGACATACCCAGCAATTAAAAGGCCATGCAGGACTTACAAAAGGCACTGATACATACAAATATTGAATTAAAAATTCAAACTGCCTTGACCCGCCTGGTGCTCCAGGCCTATCATTTTCCAACATCTATCTTGTGTGCCCGAGGCCACACCTCAAATCCAGGCCGTGTGCGTGGCTGTGTGACCAGGACAGATGTCCAGAGCCCCGGGCTGGGCATGTAGTGCTCCATGATCCCTGTCTGGAAATTCTTAACTGTATCTTTGAAGTGCTGTTTCTGATGGGAAAGTAGAGCGAGCACAGGGACCTGAGGGCCCAGCACTGGATCTCTGCTCCCTGGGACGGCCCCTGGTGCTGGTGCCCTGCCTCTACCCAGCCTCTGCCACCCCACCTGTGATAGAGCCTGCCCCCTGGCTGGGGTGGCAATGGGATCACTTAGACTGGGAACAGGGGTGGGGCTGCAGGTGCTCGCTCTGCCATCACTCTCTGCTCCTCGTGGGAGGACACTCACAGACAGGAAAACTGGGAAGTTCAGAGTGTGTCTCAGGGCAGGGTATGGTGGCAGCTGTTACCATCCCAGACTGACAGCACCGTAGCCATTCAGCAGATATCCCAGCAGCAGGTGTGAGCCTCGCCATCTCCCAGTCCAGGTCCCAAACTCTTCCCAGCAAGTATGTTGCAACCACTTAAGAGGTGCCAGCACAGGCTGCCTCCCGGGACCCTGGATGGGCATAGCACATGGGTCTGGGAGCTTTCCTGGAAGCTGGTGGGCCACACTCCAAGCCACAAGAGGGCATCCCCAGGCACTTCTGAGAGTCAATTGAGGCCCCTTCTGGGTGGTTTGTCCTATAAACATGGAGTAATGCCTTCTATGACACAGAACTGTTTGGAATATTAAACGAGATAGTCTTTAATAGATAGATTGATAAAGAAAGTGTCTGGAAAGGAGTCAGCCCTCAACAAATGCTAATTTTCTCTCTCTCATCTGATCACACAAGCATGCACACACACACGGCTTTAATCAGTAACAAAAAGTAAAACATTGATGAATGCTAAATCTCTCTCTCTTTTTTTCTCTTTTGCAATGTGTGAAAGCCGTGAATATGTGTGGAAACCCAACTTTTTTTTTTTGCAGTTTCTGGCCAGGGCTGAGTTTGAACCCTCCAGCATATGGGGCCAGCGCCATACTCCTTTGAGTCACAGGCGCCGCCCCATTTTTTTTTTTTTTGAGACAGTGTCACTTTGTCACCCTCAATAGGGTGCTGTGGTGTCATAGCTCACAGCAACCTCAAACTCCTGGGCTCAAGTGATTCTCTTGTCTCAGCCTCCCAAGTAGGTGGGACTACAGGAACCTGCTATAACACCTGCCTATTTTTAGAGACATGGTCTCACTCTGGCTTAGGCTGGTCTCAAACTCTTGAACTCAGGCAATCCACCTGCCTTGGCTTCCCAGAGTGCTAGGATTATAGACAAGAGTCAGCACACCCATCCTCCCATGATTTTTTTTATTTACTTAGAAACAACACTGACTTTAAGGAAAATTAAATACCAAACCTAGCAAAAGAAGGGTAAGCATCAGCCTATGTGATGATCTTGGTCACTGCGGTGTCCCTACCTTGGGACAGTGGCTATGTTTGGGCTTCACTCTGGACCACAGCCTCTGACTCTGCTGCCCTCAAAGATGGCCAACATCAACACCACAACCTGAATCCTAAACACAAGGCTGCAGAATCCTTCCTACGGCACATCTGTACCTCTCTCTCCCTTCCCTCGGGAGATGAAATGTTAACTCACTATATTTATTTTTAATAAACAGGCAAACTTGAGCTTTAATGTGTATTTTAAAATAAATTATCTTAGGACATGGACCCACCAGGGAATTCGTTACAAATGGTTTTTAGCGGTATTTGGTTTAATGAACATTTAACCAAAGAAAGAAAATTGCTATATGCATAATTTCTTTTTTCTTTTAACTACTGAGTTCTATAAATCCAATCTGTCACTTCTTTTTAAGTACATTTGCCATAAAACCACTTATTTTATGGCTGCCGTGGCATAAGCGTGTGGTTTCACCTTATGATTAATAAAGTAATTACCACCGGCTCTAATATTCTCAGCAAAAAGTCTGGGCTTTAGTTATTTCTGTTGCACTAATAGGTTTTCTAAAGCAGCGTGGCCCACATGGAAGGCGGCCTGCTGAGGCCTGCAGAACGCATTTTCTAATGTACATCGTCAAAATCAATTGATAAATTACGTCAGTCTGGGTTAGTCATCCTACAGAAAATATCATTAGAAATGAAAAGGCAATGAAAGGATGTAGGCAGGGGTAATTTGTTTTTCATTGTTGATTTATGCTATAGAACTATTCTTGTAGTCAATTACCAAAACACAAAATGCCAGGGAAAAAAAATATATAAAACTTCTGGAAAAGAAAAGCCTATTACAAAGAGGTATGGGGTAAACAGACAAGAAGGACAACTCTTTTGAATCCAGCATCCTGTGGAGTCAACTAGAAAGCACATTTCTGACTTGTATACAGTGTCCTTGGAGGCTGGCCAAACGCAGAATTGGACCCAGGGCTCCATTACATCCTTCCTTCCAAAATGTGTTTCCTTAGCATGTCTTTGAGGACAGCTCAGGGGTGCAGGTCACTGCAAGGGTGGGCTGGGAAGGGAGCCACCATGATCTGATGAGTCTTGGGGTTGGCCTTCTCTTGGAAACCTCAGGATGCTGACCTCATTCACAAGGGAAACTCAGGGCCCTTTGTGGTTGCAAAAATAAAAACTTGCATTTACGTATGGGCATTGCTGAAAAACAAACCCTCTCTATTTTTAGAATTTTCTTTGGAAATCTATTAAAGAAATGTGATTCTTGGGACAGGATATAAATTTCCTTATGAGCCTTACAATCATCAGTTGCACTGCCCTTTATCATTCAGTCATTCATTCATCCCATGAACACTTAATGCTATTTCAGGCCTGGCCCCGGGAAGACAAAGTTTCTTGTTTAAGAAGCCCATAACCTCTCATAGATATTAATTTCAGCTCTGGAGTTAGATAAGCCATTTCCAGATTTCACTACTTATTAGCTAAGTTATTTTTTAAAGTGTGGATATTAATTGTATCTACCTCATAGGGTTGGTGTGCTGGTGAAAGAGCAGGACAGGGTCAGCTTCATTGTGAGTGTTTGATGAAGAGAAAGTATCATTAGTATTGAGATCATGCCGCTGATTGAGGACTAAGCAGAAATGTACTTTGAGCTGTTTCTCTGGTCCTAGAAATGAACTTAAACAGGGTCACTGTAGCTTTCTTCTTAGGGTCTGCCTGGGATTCATAACATTGACCTACAAATAGTATTCTTGGATCAGAGAAAATTAGAAATTGATAGAGATTGAATAAGATAAGACATCAATACTGGTCAGCCCAGGGCTCCATCAGTCAAACTGCCCAACCCAAAAAGCCCCTGTTAGAGACACTGGATGCTTTTTCTTTCTCTTCATTTCCTCCTTGCCTTCCTCTTCCCCTTTTCTTTCCTCTTGTCCCCTCCCACTTGCCTTTCCCGACCTCCTCCTCCTCTCCCCCTCTCATTTGGCATCCCTTCAGACTCTGCAGTAGTCTGAATATTTGTGTCCTACCAAAATTCACAGGTTGAAATCCTAATCTCCAAGGTGATGGCAAGAAGAGATTGGAGCCTTGAGGGGGTGATTGGGCCATGGGTGTGAGCCCTCATGAATGGTTTCAGCGTCCTTACAAAGAGACTAGAGAGCCCCTTTGCCCTTCCACCATGCGAGGACACAGCAGAAAGATGCCATCTCTGAAGCAGAAAGTGATCCCTTCCCAAACACTGAATCTGCTTTGATCTTGGACTTCCCAGCCTCCAGAACCATGAGGAGTAAATTTCTCATGTTGTTAAGCCACCCAGGATTCTGTTACAGCAACCCAAACAGACCAAAGCAAACTGCCTTCCATTTTCCATAAGGAAAAGATGGTGCTTCTGATGGTTCTGAATAATCCCTGTCATCCCTCAACAGCCAAATCACCATGAAACAAGAGTCAGTTGCACAAAAGAAAAGTAGGACACAGATTCATGGATACAGATTTCTCAGAGCTGGGAGGACCCTCAGAAATGCTGCCTAGCTTGTGTCTTTAGGTGGAAGACAGTTTTGTTTCCTTCATCAGGTGAGTTGGGAAGGGTGGAGTGACCTGCCCAGGACTGCACAGGTGGGACATGAATCCAGCCTCTTTTCTAGGGGTTGGGCTCTCCAGCTAACTTGCATCTCATGGTGACAAGTGCCCCTGGGTCACTGCATCCTTCATTTATTAATTATGCTTTTCCTGTGTTTCAGGTGCTCTGTTGGAATATTTCAGGTGGACTTGCTCAGCCAATAGGGATCTGCCAAAGACCAGCATTTCTGACAATACCTGGGCATGCAGCTGAACTTGCCTTTGCTTTCTTTTTTTCCCAAAGGGACTATAGTGAACAAAACCTAACTCAGTTGTGTCTTTAGCCATCCCCCATTCACTAGTTTCTAAAATGGCCTTTGTTCAGAAGAGGAACCAGTCATAGAGTGAGTTGGTGGTAGTGCTGGGGATAAGATGAAGCAGGTGAACTTTCAGGAGCCCCTGAGGGTCTGCTCAGAGCAAGGGGGCATAGGTCGTGGGCTGGACACCTGGACTCCAGATGCTATGCTCACTGCCTTGGCCTGGCCCAGCAAGTGTGAAGTAGATGGTCTTGCACCAGCCCAGTCTCAGGTCAGCCATAGCTTAGGGACTAGACAACTTGGTGCTGGGGCCCAAAGTCCCCTACATCCCCTTGAACTGCTCAGAGGTTCTCCCCTGCCGTGTACTTGTGGGTCTGACTATCCCATTGTGGCATCAGTGTTTTGGCGGAGGTGAAATCTGATTGAGGTGAGCAAACCAAAAATCGAAGACAACTATGAGTAACACAGGCAAAAACAACTGGGTCCTAAAATGTGTCAAGGGATGATGGCATTCTCTGAGTGTTGATCAGGAAGGAGGAAGATTTGTGTAAGTTAAACATGAATAAAAGACAGGCCTTATTTGATGGAGTAGAACTTCAAAGCTAGACATAAATGGAGTGGGAGAAGGAGAAAGTAGCAAGTCATCACAAAGATGTTTTCTCAGATTTTTAAGTGGAAGTACCACGGAGGTCCTTGTGTCAGAGTTGAAAACAAAAAGAGACATTCTGGAGTTATACTTGACCTTAGTGCAGAGGGTCAGGGGAAGTTCTTCAAATGTCTTTCATGATCCATTTATAAAAGTTCTTAACATTCCTCATAACATGGAATACTAACTCTATAAGGAAGGGAAGGAATCAGACAGAGAGAATCTGGAGCTGGGAAATGTTTGTAAGCAGGCCTGAGCACACCTGCCCTAAGACCAGGTCTCCAACTGAGGCAGTCCAGCCAGAAATCTGGTGCTTCGTGCAATGGGCTAGACAACTCTTGAAAGGAAGAAATTCAGAAGATCTGTGTTAAAGGAAGAGGATTCAGACTGACCCATAGGAGACATGGAACAGATAGAAGCCAGGGGGAATTTAGGAAGTGGGTCACCCAACATGGAGACCTACCTTGGATGGCTTATACACCTGAGCTAGAACATCAGTCCCCAGCCTTTTTTGGCACTAGGGACTGTTTTCCTAGAAAACAATTTTTCCATGGATTGGTGGGCAGGGGGATGGTTTTGGGATGACATGTCTATCTTATATCATCAGGCATTGGTTTCTCATAAGGAGCACAACCTAGATCCCTCACATGCACAGTTTACCATAAGGTTCATGTTCCTA
Organism: Galagoides demidoff; assembly: GCA_963574575.1. Taxonomy (NCBI): domain Eukaryota; kingdom Metazoa; phylum Chordata; class Mammalia; order Primates; family Galagidae; genus Galagoides; species Galagoides demidoff. The sequence continues at coordinate 19,604 of CAUYQV010138289.1, forward strand.
ATGCCCTGGCTGGTATGACGAAGAGGTGGAGTTCAGATGGTGATGCGAGTGATGGGGAGCATCTGTGAATACAGATGGACCTTACTCTCTCACCTCCTCCTGGGCACCCTGGTTCCTGTGGGATTTAGGGACCACAGATTTAGAGGGTGAGATGAGTTATGTCTTAAGTTTTCCCACTGTGGTAGCCTTCAAACAATGTCCCCCAGTGAACTGCACATCTCAGTATTCACGCCTTTGTGTAGTTCCTCCCACATGGGAGCTGACACCCGGAGGTTGGAGACTGCAGGGCTAGAAGGTTCACATCCTGAAGCTGGATCTCCAGGACATCCAATTATATATTCCATGCTTGAAAGTCATGCAGTCCCTAGAAAGGAGTTCTCTGAAAGATTATCAGATTCCAATAGAAATTCTATGACCACCCAGCTTTGGGGGATGGTGAAGTTTGTTTGGCAGGAGACAGGACAGGATGACCTTCTGCCTGGTGATAACGTGGGCTGCTGGCCACATTGTTGCTAGGAGGAGGGACTATACCGGCTGTCTCCTAAGAGGAGTAGTTCAAACGCCACTTTCTCTGTAATCCATGAGAAAAAGCAGAATGACGAATCTGTGGGCAGAAATCCAATTTTATAAGGATTTCAACGGATGCAAATTGTTTCCTGGATTAGGGCTAATGACAGCTAATAGGCCAGTGCTGGGTAAGGCAGATGACCTAGCAGCAGTTTCCTATTTCTGTTGGCCATAATCACAACTCTCATCTGCTATTTTCATCCTCCTCCCATATTATTGGCAACACAGCCACATTTTCACACTCCTGCTTCTCCCAAAGGACGTCAGCATGCCTACTTTACAGAGGTGCACAAAAGCATAAGCGTTCCCTCACCAGACTAATGGGACACGAACCTGCACAGGCCTGAGCTTAGTACCCTACCCGACTGCTCCAAGATATACGCACCATCCAGTTTGGTTGCTGCAAAAGCAAAGGAAATGGAGTTGCTTTAAATTGATGAACTGACAAGCTTCTGAGTAATGGTGAATCACTGCTCCATATTTCACGTAAACCTCAGACGGGGAGCTGGCTCCCGAGGCAGCTCTTTTTGGGTCATAAGAATTCATCACAGGATTGCTCATAGCCCTCAGCCCCAGCTAAGATGGAAAGCTGGACCAGGCCAAGGTCAGCGATGTCCATGGAGAGAGGCTGCCGTGCATCAAGAAGATGCTTCTGAGGGCAAAGACATCAGGCCCTGCGTTGGCAACGCAATGAAATATAGGGGAAGGGAGTTCTGAGACTATGGAAAAAAGAACAAAAATTCTAAGGATTTGGATGCTATAAAGAACCCCATAGTGGCCTCAGGCCAGACATCATCTCCAATTAACCTGTGCCCTATTTTCTCCCCATCATCGTGTCATCTCTCTCCCTGGACACGCTTCCCCACCTCCAGCTATGTATAAGTCTAGAAAACTCCAGCTCATATTTCAAGAACCTGCTTGACATGACTTTACTTGGGATTCCTGCCTCAGTTTCCCCAGAACAGTTCAGCTTGAGTTACAGTTTTCACCACAGTGCACTGCAAAGTTCCGTTTTTATTTCATCTCCCCCAGTAGATGGTGATCATCCCCAAAGCAAAAACGGGTTCTCGTTCATCCTTACACTCCTAATTATCAGTGTAGTGCTTGATAAATACCTTTTGGATAAAGAGCTGTGAGTGAATAAATAGATAAGGGAAGGGGAGATGGAAAGAAAAGAAGGGTGGAAAGAAAAAAAGAGGGAAAGTTTAGCTTTCATCTCAACAAGACACTTTCTTAAATCAGATGTGATGATACTGGCTGGATTGTACTAGAAGAGAGCAAAGAGCAATTAACATTGTAATCTGCTTTGGGAACTTTTGATAAGACTTTACATTTTATGTGCTTTACTTACAGGGAAAATAAAAAGACTTGGTAAAAGACTCAAAGAATGAGTTTAAGATGAAGTGATCTTGCAGATAACATGCTCCCTGAAACCAGAGCTGCCTGCCTGCTTGGAGACCTCAGTCTTTTGCCTGTCAGTTCCAGTGAGTCAGAGCAGACAGGAAAGGTGCCCTTCTGTCCTCCACTTTGACCCCCCAGGGGTGCTGGCAGAGTCCCCCAGTTGAAGGCTTCTGAGGGATTCTGACAGGTTTCCAAGCGCCTACATCACTGCTGTCAGGATCAGCTCAGACTTTCCCCAAGAGATGAAATGAGGCCACAGAGGTGGTTTGGAAGACAATACCAAAACGCTCATGTCAGAGGGAGGGTGCACAGTACTGCAGCCCCTTTAGTTTGGGAGTTTGGTTTTCTCTGTGTCTGAATGAGTTCACCTCTTCCCTCACATCCAGTTGGAGTAAGCGTGTTGCAGAAGGCATTTCTGCTCAGAAGATCTATCAGAAAGGCAGAAGTGGTTTTGGAGAAACCAAGGAGAGTCTTTCTACCACTTAGCTGGATAACCTGATGCTGGAAGGTAGCAGGTGACTCAGTGAAGTCACAAAGCTGGATGTAGAGCAATAGCTACAGTTTTTCTGGCACCCAGATGAAGGCAGGCTGAGACTCAAGAAGCCTTAGCCCCAAAGATAAGATAAAACCTTATCTTCGAAAGGTTTTAGGTGGGGTAGGAAGGGGAAGAACATTACTTTTGTATACTAATGACTGTTGCCAGGTACAGTTCCAACTGGCCTCCGCTCAGACTGTTTCGTTCATTTCTGATTTAGCCTCTCCTGGAGCCACAGTGTCCACTAGTTCTTCGTTCCTTCTGGCTGGGTCCCAGAAGAGAGTGTTTTCATCGGAGGTCACTGAATGGCCAAGATGCATTGTCTAATGCTCAAAATACAGTGGCCTATGCTTGCCCTGTTTTCGGAGTTCTTCTGAGGGTGCAGCTTGAGAAGTAAGAGTGGCTGGGATTCACAGACTTCCAGTGGAATTTGTGGGTGTGTGGAGGGGGAGGGCAGCAGGAATTCTAATGGTTAATTTTATGTGTCAATTTGGCTGGGACAAGGGGTGCCCAGGTATTTGGTCAAACATTATTCTGTGAGGGTGTTTTGGATGAAATTAACATCTAAATCTGTGGAGTTTGAGTAAAGTGGATTGTCCAATAATGTGGGTGGATCTCATACAATCAGTTGAAGGCCTGAATAGAACAGAAACACTGGTCTCGGCCAAGCGAGACAGAGAGTTCTCTAGCAGACGGCCTTCAGACTTCATCTACACACTGGTTCTATAGGAGACTTCCTGTAGACCAGAACTGGAACAGAGGTGTGCATGGCTCAGCTTCTGAGAGCCTATTGGTAAATTCTCAGGAAGTTTGTGAGCCAGTTGGTAAGTGCAGCCATTTTGAAAAAATTAAATCCTATAAACTATAAAATTATATCAAATACATTACATTAAAAGCAAAGTTAGTAAGTGCCAAATTTGCTGGGCACAGTGGCTCACACCTGTAATCCTAGCACTGTGGGAGGCCAAGGCAGGTGGATTGCTTGAGCTCAGGAGTTTAAGACCAACCTGAGCAAGAGCAAGACCCATTCTCTAAAAAATAGCCAGACATTGTAGCAGGCACCTGTAGTCTCAGCTACTCAGAAAGCTGAGGCAGGAGAACTGCTTGAGTCCAAGAGTTTGAGGTTGCTATGAGCTATGATGCCACAGCACTCCAGCAAGGGGGACGGAGCAAGACTCTGTCTCAAAAAAGAAAAAGAAAGTGCCAAATTTGGCACTTCCAAGTTATTCTACTACATCTTATAGCTACCTATGCTCTTGAAGTTAGTTTTATCTATTGTGTCGTATGATGGAAATACCATATAGTGTGCTGCCATGTGTCCCCTCCTGCTGACATGTTCATGAGTCATACTGGTGCCTTGAAATCAGCCATAGTAGGCATATTTAGACTATGGAAATCAGTAAATGCTAAATCAAGATAAGAAGGAAGAAATGTTAATTCTGTAGATAAAACTTAAAGACTTGTAGAGTGTATAGCCATTATATTGAGAATTCCACCCCCGCCAAGATGACAAAATATTCTTGTAATATTTGAAAACCATTATCTGATACAGCAAATAAGTCACTCCCATCATCAACGAACAAGTTCCCACAGAAGTCTTGGTTGTTTCGCTCTTGTCTGAGCCTCATGTGAACAAAAATATCTTTATGTTGGAACTATAGCAGTTTATCACTGGCAATCAGAAGTTAGGTATGGATACACGAGTTTGGTACAGTCAACAAAAACATGCTATGGAAATCACTTAGCTACAAGGAGTGTAAAATACAGTGTGTTATATATTTTATTTTGCTCTAAGTTGTGTGTGCTGCATAGCCTTTACATCAGCAAAATTTATAATACAGCAACTAGAGAGCCACTTGCTAAACATTTACCGGCACACGACTGGCTTCTGCCATTTTAAACCTCAGTTTCCTAGTTGATAAACTAAGAGGTTGTTTTAGATGAACTTGGTTTCCTTCTAATTCTACAATTTGCCATTACTCTTATCTCATGGTTTAAAAAAATTCTCCTTACTCTTAATAGTTAATTTGATGACTCATTTCTGAAAAGGGAACATAAGTAAAACCCAGGGAAAGAACTAGCTTTCGAAGGTCTCAACATAAAGCGGGACATAGCCTCTTACCCCTCACACCCAGCAGCGTCTTTGGCAAGCCTTCCCTAGTGGTCTACATCTTGAGTTCTTCACCAAAATAATTCTAAGGTGGAACTGGGTGCAGGCTCAGGGGCTAGTGGGAACCACACAGCAGTTCCATTCACTAGACAAACATTTATTGAGCACCATTTATATGGCAGGTGCATTTCTGTCTCAAGGCACTGGAGCTGCAGCATTGGCATCCATGGCCTTAGGGAGTCTAATGAGAAAGTGAATTGTTGTAATAAGCAAGTCCAGGCTACAGTGAGAACAGCACGGACTAAGAAGGCACAACCTCTAGTCTAGGCCAGTGGTCAGGAAGCTTTTTCTATAAAACGTCAGATAATAAATATTTCAGCTTTTGTAGGCCATTTTGTCTCTGTCACAACTCCTCAACTCTGCTGTTGCAATGTGAAAACAGCCATAGACGATAAATGAACAGGCATGTCTGTGTTACAATAAAACGTTATTTACAAAATCAGTGATGCTGCAGTCCAGATTTCAACCAGAGACCAGTAACTTGTTTTAAGAACATGAGGTGCAAACTAGGTAAGAGCTGGTCAAATGAAGGAGAGACAGCTGTGTTACAGGAGGGTACACAGGTGCCACTGTGACCTTCAGCGTGATGCAGATTAGCTACTTCTCCCATTTCAGCCAAGAAGGCACAGCCAGGCTCCCCAAAGCCCCAAGACCAGGGCAATGACCTTGATTTCTCAAGCCTAGAAGATGACTCTGTGCCAAGCTGCCCTGCCACACAGAATATGCCCCTGCTCCTCTTGGGCTCTGATGCCCCAGGGCTTATGCACCCTCCTCCCCCCCACCACCCCGCACACTAGCCCCAGTGCCAAGCCCCCCAGCCCAGCATCAGCATAAAGGGCCATCAGTCATGCAATGAACTGAAGTGATGCCCCACCTGACAGTATCCAATAGGAAGAGTTCTGCCTCACTTCTGAGATGACCTGCCAAAGATGCAAAACCCAAATCTCACTGTCAGGAGACATCAGACAATTCCACTGAGGGACATTCTACAAAATTACCTGCCTGTAATCTGCAAAAGTGTCAAGGCCACGAAAGTGAAGCAAAGAGTGAAAAATTGTTTCAGGCCTAAGGAAACTGGAGAGACATGAAAACTGAATTAATGGTAAATCTGGACTATAGTTTTTTGCTATAAAGCACATAATTGAAATAACCAGCAAAATTTGAATGGGGTCAGAGTATTCAATCATAGTAATGTATCACTGTTAATTTCCTGGTTCTTATAATTGTGATTCTATAGAGAATATCCATGTTTGTAAGAAATCTACCCTAAAAAATCCAAGAGTGATAGGGCATCAGGTTGACATTTTCATCCTCCAATTGCTCAGAAGAAGAGTCTTTGTACTGTACATACATACACACACACACATACACACAAATATACAAACAACCTACCTATATATGATTGTGATTGTGGAGGAAAATGTGACCCTGATCTCAGGAGATATATGCTGAAATATGTAGGGGTAAAATACCATGATATCTAAAACTTACTTTTTTTTTTTTTTTTGAGACAGAGTCTCACTTGGTCGCCCTCTGTAGAGTGCTGTTGTGGCACAGCTCACAGCAACCTCTAACTCTTGGAATTTAAGCAATTCTCTTGCCTCAGCCTCCCAAGTAGCTGGGACTACAGGCACCTGCCACAATGCCTGGCTATTTTTTGGTTGTAGTTGTCATTGTTGTTTGGCAGGCCCAGGCTGGGTTTGAACCCGCCAGCTCCAGTGTATGTGGCTGTTGTCCTAGCCGCTGAGCTACCGGCACAGAGCCTAAATCTTACTTTCAAATGGTTTGGCAGAGAGAAAGAGAAGGTGGCAAAACTAACATTTGTTGAAATCTGGATGAAAGGTATGCTGGCTTCATTCTTTCAACTATTCTGGAAGTAAAAAGTTTCCATATAAACAGTGGAGGATGGAGACAAGTGAAAAAACATGTTATGAACAATAAAGTTTCTTGGAATTTTAAGGGGAGAAAAATGAATGAAAACCAAGAACTAAAGTAACATGCTTTTAATGATACCCAGATTTGCTTTGTGACATGGAGAAGCAATGACTTTGCTCTCTTTAAAACAAAGGACAGTTACACAGGAGAAAGTCTGTCTTGGTGTTATAAAGAGTTCATCTGTATCCTACCTCCTCTTCACACCAGGCATGCCAGGTCCCGCCAGGCCCTCACCTTTCCCCTTGCACACAGAAAACCACCAAATCTTACTTATTCCCCCTGTGCTGTGGAGAGCCGAAGCAGAACATCCCAGGACATGCCTTTCTCCTCACAGGACTCACTGTCTTCCTCACTTATGGAAAGGGCCACAGGAGATGCCATCATCCTTCTACAGTAACGCCTTCTGAGAGTCTGTCCTTGCGTCAAAGACATTTTGCCCTGTAAGCACAACTGACTCAGTGCTTGTGGCCTAGGAACTTTTCATGAGCCCACAAAAATGCTTGAGATTGGAAAAAAGTGTTTAGTTTGAAAATGAGAAAAGCAGCCCCTCAGATCCAGGTCCTGATATGGTCAGCTGGGCCTTGGTGTTGTCCTGTTGAACATAAATAATTTACCAAAAATCAACACCAGACAAGGCCACGTTGGATCAAGGCAGAAGCAAGACCACTCCATGACCATAACAACACAGACAAAATAGGAACATTGTCCAAGCCAATACTTTCCAACACTGCCCCGCCCCTCACTCTAGGTACTGAGGGTGTAAATTACCACTTACGATTTTAGCCTCCACTGGATTACCTTCCTTCTAGATAAGGTTTATGAATCACTTCCTAACAGCATCCAATCCAAAGCAAGTCCCAATTCCCTGAACCCTCTCCCAAATTGCCTAACACCCAACACAAACCCAAATTGTCTAACACTCTCTTACTAAGATGTCCCACAGTGCCCCATGTTATGTGTTCTCCTTGCCTGCATCAAGTAGTAAACTCAGCCTGTTTAAATACAGATGTGTTTCTGGTGGGCTTTGGGTAAAGGACATTGATAAGCTCTGTGGGATAAAATAAATTACGCCCAGAATTCTTAAAGAAAACTCACTAGGGCCAGGCACAATGACTCACACTTATAACCCTAGCACATTGGGAGGCCGAGACCAGAGAACCACTTGAGGCCAAGAGCTTAAGACCAGACTAAGCAAGAGTGAGAGCCTGTTTCTACAGAAAATAGAAAAATTAGCCAGGAGTGGTGGCATATTCCTGTAGTCCCAGCTACCGGGAAGGCTGAAGTCGGAGGATCACCTCAGATCAGGAGTTCAATGTTGCAGTGAGCTATGATGACATCACTGCACTTTAGCCTCTGCAACAGAGCCCTACCTCAAAAAGAAAAGAAGAAAGGGAAGGGAAGGGGAGGGAAAAAGAAAAGAGAGAAAGAGGAAGGGAAGGAGGGAAGAAGGGAGGGAGGGAGGAAGGGAGACAAACCAACTGGTAAATACTAAGTAAAATAATATTATGTCAACTTCTTTTACTATTAAATTTATAATCCATAAAATGTTGTGACCTCTGAAGATAATCCACATGTTGGATTAGATTTTCTCACTGCACAAGAATTCCCAAGTCTCCTAGCTGATTACTGAGCCATCATAGTCAGTTATAAATAAATGAGTAGCCAATTTCACAAGCAAATAGTGAGTTATTCAGATATATTTGACAGAACCCAGAAGTCCAAATGCCCTAAAGATTTTAAATACCCTAGTCAGAGAAGAGAATGTGAAAGGTTTGTTTAGTAACACAGGTGACTAAGGAACAGACTCAGAAACCTCTGGCTCATGGATCCATGAACAAAGCAGCTTGGGACAAATCCCAAGATGTCAGAAAGAATGTTTCAACCTCTAGCCAGTAGAAATCTGCTGGACCAGGAGAAAGGATTCACTCTCCTTTCCACTCCACTAGTAGCTTTTTCAGTACTAATCTGCTGCCAACACTGGGTGGCTGTTGGTTGGGTGGCACAGAAATGGGGCGGCCAACTCAGACCAGCATGGCCCCTCCCTTATCAGCATCATTTCCCAGTTGTTGGGTACCTTGGCTGGTCCTGCCCTGTTAGTGTCCTCGCCCGTAGGATCTACTGGTTTCTGCCAGATGGGCTGACCCTTGCACCTCCCATATTTCTTTGGGATACTGTCCCATTGTTTGTGCTCACTGATGCCTGCTCTCTGGCCTCAATTGTCAGCCACATAAACCTGTGGGTTCTTCTCTGTCTCTTTATTTTCTTGATGTCTCCCTGCTGCCAGGGGGATATTCTGTGAAGCTGAAACCCTCCCTCAGTGGTACCCTGCCTTCAGTCTTACCTCCATCCGCCCTGCTAGCACCCAGCAGAAGCCATCTATAGCAAGAGATTTGGAAAAGCCTCTAGAGGAACTTTCTTTTTTCATTCAGCAGTCACATTTCCAGTAAAAAAAAAAAAACCTAAATCCAGAGATTTTGAGACTTTAGCAACATGGGTATTGAACTTGGAAATGAGTGAATTTAATCTCTTCATTTTTCATGAGAAAACAATAGTCCATGTGGTTTAATTTTTTCTGCAAGGCTAGAAAACCCCATGTTGTCTTTTACTTTTTAGCTGCAACTTAGATATCCATTTTTTTTGTTTCAAATATTAATTCAGAGGTACAAGCATTTGTGTTGCATGGATAACTTGAATAGTGCTTAAGTCAAGGCTTTTGGTATGCCTATCACCAGAACAGTGTTCATTGTACCCAGTAGATTAAGTTTTCACCCCTTACCCTTCTGCATCCGTCTCCCTTCCTTGGCTTTTCATGTTCTTTATATCACATTGTGCCTGTGTGTTCCCACTACTTAGCTCCCACTTGTTAATGAGAACATTAATAAAAGTGTTTGGCTTTCCATTTCTGAGATACTTTAGTTAGAACAATGGCCTCCGGTTCTCTCCAAGTTGCTGAAAATGACATTACTTCAGTCCTTTTTGTGGTTGAGTAATGCTCTATGGTATGTACTCATCCTAGAATACACCTCGTTGCTGAATATCACTATGGTCACCTTCAAAGGACTTCCCTTGACAAGCTATGCACTGATGCAAGCACCTTGTCCACTCTTCAAAGCAATTTAGGAATTTTTTTTCTAGAATGACCATCAAGGCTATCATTATATACCACACAAAAACACACACACACAAAAATAATAATAATAATAATAATAATGACCACCACTCAGCAAGATACCACCACACAATGTCCCAAACACAGCATTGAGAGACTAATATACCAAGGTTATAAAACCTTAACAAGTTGTCTACACAGTGCTGCCACTGTAAGTGCATATGGCAAGTTCACAAACTGTCAGTCCTTGTCTGATGACAGATCTGATGGGGATCCCAATTAAAGGGTTCCAAAAAGGAACTGAGTCCTGGCATCAGTGGATAGCTTCCCAAAGGGAGTACTTCAAAGGTGACTGCAGTGATATTCAGCACTTCTTCTAGGATGAGTTCTCAAACTTACTTGTTGTACCTTGTAAACATACCACATTTTCTTTATCCAGTCATGAACTGATGTGTACATAGGTTGATTCCACATCTTCATAGTTGTGAATCATGCTGCAATAAACATCTGAGAGCAAGTATTTTTTTTTTTTTTTGTAAAATGACTTCTTTTCCTAGATACCCAGTAATGGGATTGATGGGTCAAATAGCAGGTCTATATTTATTTTCTGAGAACTCTCCATACTGTTTTCCATAGACGTACTAATTTGCAGTCTCACCAAGTGTATGATGTCAGGCAATTATGTTCACAAACTCACCCTAGAAAAAGTGCTACATACCTCGTTGCTGAGTATCACTACAGTCATCTTCCCCTTGGGAAGCAATGCACTGAAGCCAGCACCTAGTCCACCCCTCAAAACAATTTTGGAACTCTTTTTCTGGAATAGACATCAGAGCTGTCATTTTATGAGGACTGACAATTAAGTTCATGAAATTATTCTTTTAAAGGTGCTCCATATCTCACTTCTAAATATATTACAGTCATGAAATGGCTTAGTGGAGTACTTCAAAGTGACCACAGTGATACTCAACAATGAAGGATGCAGCACTTTTGGGGGGAACAGTTTTGGAACTTAACTATCCTATCTTGTATAAACATCCCTTTCTCTCTGCATCCATCCCAGCACCTATTGTTTTTTGACTTTTTAATAATGGCCATCCTGATGAGGTAAGGTGGTATCTCATTATAGTTTTAATTTGCATTTCCCTGATGATTAAGTGACATTGAGTATTTTTTCATGTTTGTTAGCCATCTATTTTCTTTCAGAAAACTTCTGTTCATATCTTTTGCCCATTTTTTGATGGGGTTAGGGTTTGTTTGTTTGTTTGTTTTCTTGAGGGTTGGGGGGTGTTTGGTTTTTGCTGATTTGTTTGAGTTCTTTGGAAATGCTGGATATTATACCTCTGTCAGATGTATAGTTTGTGAATATTTTGTCCCATTCTGTATGTTGTCTGTTAACTCTGTTAATTATTTCCTTTGCTGTGCAGAAGTTTTTTAATTTAATTAAGTCACACGTATTTATTTTTGTTGTTGCTGTATTTGCCTTTTGGGTCTTAGACAAAAATTCTTTGTCTTAGGCAGATGCCTAGAAGATTTTTTTCTATATTTTCTTCCAGAATTTTTATGGTTTCATGTCTTTCATTTAAATCTTTTATCCATCTTGAATTAGTTTCATATTCAGTAAAAAACAGGGGTCCTGATTCATTCTTCTGCATGTGGCTATCCACTTTTCCCAGCATCATTTATTGAATAGTGTTTCCTTTCCCCAATGTATTTTGTTACCTGCTTGGCCAAAGATCAGTTGGTTATAGATAGATGGTTTTATTTCTGGCTTCCCCTTTTCCTTTTCCCCTTAAGCTCATTGGTTTTATAATGCAGTAAAAAATAGAAATTTACTTTTCCTTCTTTTATTTTGTTTTTTGGTCAAAAAAACAAAAAACAACTGTGAAATGGCACATGGGTTTTTATAAGGCCTCCACAAAAGGCAGCACAATATGAATTATATCTTTGTCAGTGCAGGTTATGAAATTACTCTGGAGAGTCATTTCTATAGAGACTGGCAGCGCAGACTGTAACTCAATGGAACGCAATTCCACTCCGAGCTCACAGAATGTAATTGATGGAAGGAAACAACATAAATTACCTTAGTGTTATTCATGCATAATGTCTCTGTTTCTCCACAATCTCATTTTGCACACAAAATAAACAAAACAAAATTCAATTCTCCCAAATTGTGTGGCTCTAATTGTTTGCTTTCTTTTAAAAATCATCCAGCCCACATCACCCACAGCCATGGCTCTCCTGCTAAGCAAATTAAGTCCAGTATTGGCAACATGTTAGACCTCCCTTTGAACCCCCAACTTCCCTTCCTTGTTCTGGACTGCCAGCCATGCTTTGTTTCAGATGGATCATTTGTTTAGGGCTGTGACAAAAGCATCAGAATTAAACTTTACCAAGAAAAGACTAGCAAACTTGGCTTCAATTTCACATTCTAGGCAATTTTAGAGCAGAACAGCCAATTCCTTTGTTCCTCTTTACAACAACTTCAGTGAAATGGCTAACAAAAAAAGTAAGTTCTCTGTGATGACAAGAAAAATGAGGTGTAGACTGTATAGCTCACTGACATAGGCATATAATCAAAATATCTCATTTAATCTTTGGTTTCTCCCAACTCGAACAGACAGTCCACTGGGATAAAAGAAAGCAGGAACACAATGGCCTGGGTTTGAGTAAGGATCTGATCCAACTTTGTAGCTGACCCCTTAGAAGGGTGATTTGCCAATCTAATTACAATACTCAGAGCAATGTGACAACTTGGACATCCTCCAGGTAAGTATCAATTCTTCCTCTGGTTGGAGATTCTGAGATACAAGCCAACAGGATGCAAGCTGTAGGTACCAAGGGAGTTCATCCTCTCTGAGGCAGAAGAATGGGATATTGTCAGGTCTAGACTTTTAGGGCAAGTGGAATGGCAAGGTCTTGGCAAGTGCATTACAGTTACTCTGCAATCAAGGCAAAGCTGAGTGGCCAGGAACCAGGCCAGGCATCCAATAGGAGGATGGGGAGACACCTACAGCTCACCCAGACATCAAGCTTCTAGGCTGCACTTTGCTTCTTCTAGCTCTGCCCACCAGCAGGGATGCGACCTGCACATATGCAGTGCAGGGGCTGCCAATTTTAGGTCTCCACCATCTCTCACACAGAGTTTGGGTCGGCAGGGGCAGACAACAAACACAAACCATACAGGTGCATCTACACCCCCTGCCCCTCCCCACGAATATAAAAAAGCAAAACATGAAGCAGGAATTATTCCTGGACTCTTTAGTTAGATCCTGAAGCTAGACAGCTTCTGTTTGGAAAGTAAGATTTAGGGTATTTATAATCTCTGCCAATTGTAAATTCTGACGCTCCATGGTTCTCTCTTACTGAGAATTCTTAAGTACTTAGGTTTGCTATCCCGGGCTTTGTTTTCTGCCAAGTATAGTTTAAGAAAAAGGTCCAGACATTTGGTCTCTCAAAGAAGTGTTCCAGACCAACAGCAGATGGTTCATTAAGCTGAAGCCTATAAAGTGGATCTATCATATGTATCATTACAAGATATTCTGGTGGATTCGGACATAGACTAAAATGACAAGTCAGGCTCAGGAAGGTTGATTCAAGTGCCTTTTTAAGATAATGCTAAAAGCAACTTGAATTAAGCACTGACACTTTCTTCTTAAGGACTGTAAATTCATCTTTTATTTAAATTAGTTGGTTTACACTACTGCATAGATTCATTCTCCTCTTCCTGTTCCCACTCTGGTTGAAATAACTTCTAGTCATTTCTGTCACACAGGAAGGTCACATCTATTTTAAGTGGACAGGACCTAAGGCTAATTCTGGAAATGACTCTGCAGCAAAAGATATCTGCTAAATATTTGTGATCTTCAGAGGTACACAGTATAGCAGGTCTAGGGTAAAATACATACATATGTCCCTTCACAATGCCCATTAGAGTTGGGTAATTTTAACAGGGACAGAGGTAGAAGGTTCATTCATTTTTATTCATTTGTTGCGGAACTGTTTATTGGTCTTGGTGAAGCGCTACCTGTTGGAGATACAGTCTTGTTGTTGAGAGCCCATAATCAGGAAGGTATTAGAGGAGATCCAGAGCTAAATAGTTACACCTCCCCAACAAGGACAGCCTAAGAGGACATCACTAATTACCTAAAAGGCCAAAAACACTTCACAGTGAATTAGGTGGTGAAGCTGTGGAAGGTGCATTTTTTTTCTGAAATAAAAAATGTGTTAAGGAAAAAAACAAAAAAATAAATCCTGTCAGGCATGAGGTCCAGCCCAAGCTGGAAGCAACATGGAGCTGGTTAGGACTGAGGATGAACCAATAGCGAAGGTGAAGAAACATGAGTTCACTCATTGATGCATCTGATCAGGCCCTTCTTTGATGTATTCAAATTTTCTAATTAATGAATTAACTGTTTGACTGACGTAGTAGGTATTGGTTGGTTTGTGTTCTTTGTGTGGTTAGATTGTGTTTTAATAACAAACTTGAGGAGATTTCTACTGGGCTCTCTGCATCTGACCTGACCCCTCTCTCACCCTCAGCAGGTGCCACTGCTGCCTGCAACATAAAAATAGGCTTACATTAGGCATCTGTGAAACCACAGGCTTTTTAAATGACCCCCCTTTAAGATCCTGTAGGACCCTGGCATCTAAAGAAAGAAAAATTTCAACCTTCCTGGTACTCTGGCTTTTGAGAGACCATCCCAAGTGGACTCATCAGGACCAAAGATGGCAGGTGAAACTTAATCAGCCCCTGTGTCACAATCACTGCAGTTATAGTTACAGGTATCATTCATGACCAACATACTGCCCAAGATTTAATTGAGATATATGTGTCTGCATATGTGTGCATACACGATTCCATGTATGGCATCTGTATGAGTCATTTCCATTCTGGATCTCTTTCTCCTACTTCACTTTTCCAATTCCTGAGAACCCCACAACCCAACAGGATGCCAAGATGCTAATCAGTCATTGCTTATATTCATGCCACACTTCTCCGGAGCTCCCACGGGACATATTCAGGTGCTAAATGTTAATATTGTTTTTAAACAAACAACATGTTCCAGAGTCATTTTTATCTTTCCACATGGTGGATATTCACCCACCTTCTGGGAAAACACCAAGTGCTGATGAGAGATGATTTCGGCCTCCAGCCCCTGAACTTGCTAATACAGGAAGAGGGGCTTGCCTTTGGGTAGAGAGTGACATGTTTTACCTGCAATGTTCCTCACTTTCCCTTCTTCTAAGGCAGCTATCCCTGACCTTTTTGGCATCAGGGATCAGTTTCATGGAAGAAAAACTGGGGGGTGGAGGGGATGGTGGGGGAATAGTTTTGGGAAGATTTAAGCATATTATATTTATTGTGCATTTTATTTCTGTTATTATTACATTGGCACGTATCACTTTATCTGCATTGTTATTACATTCTCATAAGGAGTGTGTAACCTAGATGCATAGTTTACAGTAGGGTTCATGCTCCTATGAGAATCTAATGCTTCTGCTGCTCTGACAGGAGGCAGAGCTCAGGTGGTGATAAGAACCATGGGGAGCAGCTGAAAATACAGATGAAGCTTCACTCACTGGCCCACCACCCACCCCCTGCTGTGTGGCCCAATTCCTAACAGGCCACGGTACTGATCTGTGACCTAAGGGAGGGGGACTGCAGCTCTAAGGAACAGGACAGGGGTCCTGAACTGCTGAATCCCTCCTCTTGACAACACACTTGGGAATGTGCCTTATTTCTGAGACTGAGTGTAGGTAGATAATTTCTACTGGGAAATGGGGCAAAGGCCAAGATAGAGAGGAAAAGGGACCACTGAGATCCACAATGGGGAATAGGGAAACTTGGCCTTCAGAATTATAAGAAGGTAAGGAAGGGACTGATTGACAGGAGGCAACCACCCAAAATAGCAAATCTCATAAACCTGTGTCATGTTCCAACTTTGTCACATCCTGTGCCTCCACAGTGTAGATCAGACTATAATTTTATCTTAATGTGGCACAAATACAGTGTCTGACTCAGTCCTGCTCTAGCAGGCTCTGTCTTCTTTCTTTGTAGTCTTTCTAATGGTGCTGATGCCATCGGCTACCTCTCCAGCTTCTAACGCTGGTGTGTGATTTCTCCCAGATATGGTGCCAATGCTTGTACTCTCCCCCCATTTGTCACTGATGAGACACAATGTCTTCCCATTATTCTCAAGTCCAGCATTCAGTAGCCGTAGACTTAAGTCCCAGCTTAGCCACCTAACACCTGTGTGACCTTGGGCAAAGTACCCAAATCTCTATAACCTCATTTTTTACTAACAATGACACAGTCTCAACCAAATAAGGGCTTTGTAAGGACTAGGTGAGATCATGCCTTTTAAATGGCTTAGCACAATGCACCTCATAATGTAGTTCAATATATGTGAGCTATTTTTAACATTATTATTGTACATTAGGTAGTTACACAGCATCCGCAGTGATCAACCTGTCATGCTCTGATGTGGCGATTCTGGAAGAGATGGTGAGTAGGAATATGGGTCTCCACTCATAGGCACTTTGCTCTCTGAATTGACTCAGGGACTAAATTACCCTGACTTGACTAGCCTTTCCAAAAGAGAAAAGTGGGAATTAAAATTTTAAGGGGAATAAAAGAAGTCAAAGTATATTCAATAGAGAATAATAAGGAAAAGGGTGGCTCTAGTGTAGGGTGACCAGATGTCCCGCTTTTGGCGGGACAGTCCCACCTTTTAACAATTTGTCCCATATCCCCCAGTGTTTTAAAAAAGTCCTGATTTTTGGAAAGAATGCACAAACAGGCAGGAGAACAGGAAGGGAATATACAGTTTTCGGCTGCCATGAGGCTGTTTTGCCAGAATATGAGTTTTATATTATTTTTGTTAATTTTATAATGTTAAACTGTAATAATAACAAATAATTGTTGAGAAGTGATTATCAAGAAGTGCTTATCAAAGTTTGCATTGTTGTCAGGCCCTGCCCTGCCCCACCCCACCCCCTGGCCATGTTGTCCCGCTTTACAAATGTTAAAATCTAGTCACCCTACTCTAGTGGAAATGAACAAGCCAACAATGAACAGTCAACAACCACATGGTAATGCTGGGTCTGCGTGGAGACGCTTAGGGGCATGAGGCATAGACTATGTCATGTCACCAAGGTAAATAACTACCTTGGTCAGACACTATTCCATCAGTCACCTATTTAAATACAATCTAGGAGTGAGGCTTTGATAAGCTAAAATGAACTAAACCAAATCCTGCAAAGCATAGAGCTATCAAGTTCAGAGTAAATTCAAAAATGAGCAAAAGAATGGAGTTGCCCTGCTCTGTGACAGGGATGGTCTTAAGTAACCAACCCTGTCTGTTGGGAAACCCTGGGATGGTCATGGTTGGTTGAGCTGTGACAAACACAAACGTCATCAACTCAATGTCCACCCCACTTCCCAGGTCTTTCTGGGACACCCTCCATCACCACCAAAAACTCTCACATGTCCCACAAATCAACCTTGGTGTGGCTTGTCCCCACAGGGAGCTGCCCAGCTCCAGACTTCGATCTCCTCTCTGGCCCTGGGACATCAGCCTTCCAGTGTGAGTCACTTCAGTGTGCAGCTGCTGCTCCTCTCTAGACTATCACTGTCACAGAGCAGGGCAGCTCCATTTTTGTCCCAACTTTTAAATTCCTCTGAATTTGACAGCCATAGGCTTTGCATCGGGATTTAATAAAATCCATTGTGGCCCATCGAAGCATCCCTTTTAGATCCTATTTAAACAGGCAACTGATAAAATAGTGTCTGACCAAGGCAATAATCATTTACCTTGGTGACACATGACATGCTCTATGCCCCATACCCCGACGCATCTCCATACAGCCCCAGCATTACCATGTGGCTATTGACTGGTCACTGTCAGTTGTTCATTTCCACTAGAGCCACACATTTCCTTATTATTCTCTATAGAATATACTTTGGCTTCTTTTATTCCCCTCAAATTTCTAATTCCCATTTTCTCCACTTTCTCACTCTCCCAGGAATGGTCCAAGACCCATTCCCTGAACTGCCTATAACAATCACTGACACCGGGCTGAAATTTCAGACACACTTGACAGGTGAGGTTGCTACAGGAGAGAGATATAACAGACACTTGGAAAACAACTGCAATGAGAGGATGTAAGATCAGCCTTATGCTATATCTGGGGTCCCCTTCCTGCTGACTTTCCAGGTTGCTGTGGTCCCCCCAAAGAGAGAAGAGTGACACACCCTTCTTTTCTACCAGAAAGACACAGATATGGCCCCCTCAGCTGTCATAATCATAGCTTAACCCCAATATAAAAATCACCAAGCAGATCACCGTGTCCCTGTGTGAGACATGTGCTTCTTGGTTACATTTCCACCCAGTGTGACCCTCACACAGACTTCCTGCCTGGACACAGGCTTCACCCCAGGGCTCATTCAGAGGCTTTCAGAAAACCAGGACATCTCTACCAAAAGTAAATTGATGCTTTCACAAAAATGGCTAGAAGCTTTCAGACTGTTTTTCTAGTTCCTACTCATCATGATTTCAAAATCTCAGAGTTTGGTTTTACCCAGGACACTGTTAAAATAGGAACTGCTCTAAAATTGAAATCACTTAAAAAGAAAGAAAGAAAGAAACTTCAAAGGACACACATCTCCACTGGCCAAGCTTTCATGATTGCCTCCCCCTACCTACGCAGGGTCATTTGGCCCTGTGGACGCAAACCCTCTGCACCGAGGCTCCCTGTTCTTTGTTTCTGTCCTTTGCTCCCTGCCGTCCTCACAAGCTCTTTGTGCCCTGCATAATTGCACTGCGGAGAGCTGATGACTCACCCCTCGCCACTTCTTTTTTTTCTTTCTTTTCTTGCGTCAGCTGAGTTAGTCAATATAATACACTGCTACAATGTTAAGGATATTGTAAAGAAAGGTTTTATTTTTATTTTTATTTTTACTTTTTGTAAGGCTTGGCTTAGTTGGGCTCAGAAACAAATAATTGAAATGCATCTGTGTTTTCCCCAAGTTCAAGCATTCTCTAGGTATTTCCTATGTTTCACGTCATTAATAATCAGCACAGTTTCTTATGCAATATATGAGAAAAAATTGCTAATGATACATTCATTAGATGTCTAAAAGTACCTCTCACCCATAAGTTGATCATGCAACATACATGATGAGTCTACAGCGAGAACTATAGATGAACAGCTCCAAGTGATTGATAATGTGGCATAGGCTCCAGCCCCTTCCTCCCACCAGGGTGTCCATGGAAGCTGAATTCTCCCTAGCAGAGCTCAGAACCCTAGGAGAAAGAGTAGGACTTAGAGGGGGAAGTCCCAAGACTCCCAATGTTCTGGACAAACAGGGAGGAAAAAGGAATCCTGGAATCGGTGAAGAAAGAATTAGGCTATACACAGGAGGGACAAAACATTAGAAGGCACATGAACACTTGAATAAGTTTGTCTTAATCACATAAGTGGAGAATTAACATTGACCTCTTGAGTCAGCAAACTGAACCTCATAGGCCTCTCCCCATCTTCTCCAAACATCCAGCAAAGCTTGAGTAAACACTTCCTGCGTGCCAGAGGATGTGGAGATGCCTGAGATCCAGCCGCTGCTCCAGGAAGCACACCCAGACCAGCAAAGAGGCAATAACCGCTTTATGAGACTGGGGTGCTGTGAGACACCAGGTAAGTAGAGCTTGCTGAGATACCAGGCAAGGGTGAGCTGGAGTGCGGCTGGACTTGGAGAGACCAGAAACTCAAAGCCTACACCAGAAATGGTGGCTCATGCCTGTAATCCTAGCACTTTGGTAGGTTGAGGTAGGTAGATTGCTTGAGCTCAGGAGTTCAAGACCAGCCTGAGCAAGAGCAAGACCCTGTCACTACTGAAAAACAGAAAAATTAGCTAGGTTTGTTGCAGGCAGCTTTAATCCCAGTTACTTGGGAGGCTAAGGCAGGAGGAGCACTTGAGCCTAAGAGTTTGAGGTTGCTGTGAGTTATGACGACTCTGCAGTACTCTAGCCTGGGCAACAGAGTGAGATTCTGTCTCTAAAACAACAACAACAACAACAACATAATAGAAAGAAACTCAATGCCTGATCATTGAGTAAGTACCGGGCAATGTCCACCACCAAAAACAGATGCATTTCTACCAATATGACACTTCCTTGAGCCCAGCTCCCATTTTATAAGCTATTTAAGCCAAAATAGAATTTTGTGAATTACATTTGTACCAAGACTAACCCCACTCTGTTCCCCAGGGCCACATGACCTGACAAGTGCCCTAGGTGTAGAATCCAGCATGGCTGGAAGAAGCGAAGCAGGAACAAGCCACTGGGAGCCAGGCTGAGAATAGCATTTGCACCCTGGTTAGCTGCTCCCAGCTTCTTCTACAACACAGCTTCCTGTGGCAGTCCTGGGCACACCACACCCACACACACACACACACACACACAAACAACACCAGGTTTGAAGGACAGGCACTTAATGCATTTTGTTCCGCAGCAGGTCAGCAGCTCAGTCTAATTCTTGCCTCATACATCAGTGTGGGAAGCAGACTTCAGTGAAATCATGCCCTCCACTCCCCAAGATGCCTGCATTCAGCAAGAAGCCCTGGACATGAGCTAGCAGACTAATAAAAATCTGATTAGCAGGCAGTGGGCATGGGGGGAGCACAGCCCATAATTGGAAAAATCGAGCAGTAGATCAGTGTTTGCCAAAGAGGAGAAGTCTGCTTTGTTCAAAAATAGCATTTCGGTGTTTAGTTAAAAGACAGGCCTTGGTGACCCCTGACGACTCTTAGTGGGTTGCTTTGTGCCTCTAATAGGAGCTGCAGTGCTTTGGCTCATTTTAAATTACTACCAAGTGTTGTGTAGGTTGAGGCTTCTTCAAGGGAAAAAAAATCAATCTGAGAGGAAAAGCTATTCCTTAGCAACAAAGGAAAAAGGAAGAAGGCAGTTCCTTTAATATAATCCAAGATAGAATCTAGCTCAGTAGAGCCAGAGCAAAAATAGCTTTTCTCTGATCATGGTGCCCAAGTTCCACTCAAAGGAAGTTAAGGAAGCCCTGGCCTCAGGATGCTTCAGACCACAGGCAGCATCACCTGTGTGGGATTCTCCTCATGACAGAGGGAAATAGACATCAAAGGGCAACAAGTATCACTCGGCCAGGACATCAAGGAACAGCAGTTCGCATCATTTGGTTGATGTGTATTTTTAAATCACACTCTTTTCCCAATTACAATAAAAGTGAAAGGAAAGTGATTTTACCAGTCTGTTAACAATGTCAACTGGGTAACTGTCCACAATGATATTGGTTATTGGACCTGCAGGGTAGGATTGAAATTATAATAAATGGCACGCACTTGGTTACATGAGCACCATCCAGAAAGACTAGAAACAGGTTCTACAATGCATTGTGTACTTCCAGATTTAAAAAAAAAAAAAAGGAGGAAACAGGGAGGAGAGGAAAATAAGGGACAAAACTATGGAACAAGGGGCAGCAGCAGAATACAGCAAATATATGACTCTCTGTACAATTATGTGCATGCACTAAATGTAGGTTAGTGTACCAAATATACACACATGTACCACATTCTATAGGAGTCCATCCATTTGTGTGTGTGTGTGTGTGCATGTATGTGTGTGTGCCTGCAAAAATAAGCATGGGGTGGAATCAGTGGAAAAACTCCAGTAACATGAATAACCAGAGCAGATCAACACCCCCAAGGAAGGATATGGCAGATGCAACTGAAGATCCCATTCATAAACAGATGATTGAGATGTCAGAAATTAAATTCAGAATTTGGATTGCAAATAAGATTAATAGAATAGAGGCAAAGATAGAACTAGAAATTCAAGGAGCAGCCCAAAAGTTCATTGAAGAATTCAATGAATTCAAAGACAAAACCACCAAAGATTTTGAAATATTAAGGCAAGAAATTGCAGCCCTCAAAGATCTGAAAAATATGGTAAAGTCCCTTGGTAACAGAGTGCAGGAGGCAGAAGAAAGGATCTCAGACATAGAAGATAAAGCTTCTGAATATGTCCAAGCATCCAAAGAGGATCAAAAATGGAAAGCAAAAACAGATCATTCTCTCAGAGAGCTCTGGAATAATTTGAAGAAAACTAATATTCACCTCATAGGAATCCCTGAAGGTGATGAAGTTGCTTCGTAAAACACAGAGGCTCCTCTTTATGAAATTATGAGATAGAACTTTCCAGATATGCCAAGAGACACTGAAATTCAGATTGCAGACAGCTTCAGAACCTCAGCACGACTCAACCTGAATAAGACAACCCACAGACATATCATAATTAACTTCACTAAAGTTAATATGAAAGAGAAAATCTTGAAAGAAATGAGACGTAAGAAAACTATAACCTACAAGGGGGAGAATATTAGAATAACTACAGATCTCTCTGCCAAAACCTTTCAGGCAAGAAAAGGGTGGTCATCAACATTTAATCTCTTAAAACAAAATAACTTTCAGCCCAGTATCCTGTATCCAGCTAAACTGACTTTCATTTATGATGGAGAAATTAAATACTTTAATGACATTTATATGTTGAAGAAATTTGCCATAACTAAATGAGCTCTCCAGGATAGTCTCAGACCTATTCTCAATAATGACCAGTGCAATCCTCAACCACAAAAGTAAACTAACCCAGAAACTATTGATCAAACTCCAACTTCTACAGTGGCAAAAGGATTACAAATGTCCACTGGACTTTTGAATAACTCAATACCTAAAATTTTATCAGGCATGTCAATAATTTCAATCAATGTGAATGGCTTAAATTGTGTTCTGAAGAGGCACAGATTGGCTGATTGGATACAGAAAACAGAAACTAGACCAGACATCTGTTGTATACAAGAATCTCATCTTACCTTAAAAGACAAATATAGACTATATAGACTCAGGGTGAAGAGATGGTCATCTATATTCCAGGCTAATGGAAAGCAGAAAAAAGCAGGTGTTGCAATTTTATTTGCAGATAAAATAGGTTTTAAACCAACAAAAGTAACCAAAGATAAAGATGGCCACTTTATATTTGTTAAGGGCAATACTCAATATGATGAGATCTCAATTATCAATATCTATGCACCCAGCAGAATGCACCTCAATTTATAAAACAGACTCTAACTGGCATGAGCCACTTGATCTCTCCCAGCTCCATCATAGCCAGAGATTTTAACACTCCTTTGGCAGTGTTAGATAGATCCTCCAATAAGAAGCTGAGCAAAGAAATCTTACATTTAAATTTAACTATTCAACTTTTGGACCTAGCAGATATCTACAGAACTTTTTGTCCTAACAAAACTGAATACACATTTTTCTCATCAGTCCATGGAACAAACTCCAAAATCGATCACATCTTAGATCATAAGTCTAACCTCAGTAAATTTAAAGGAATAGAAATTATTCTATGCATCTTCTTGGACCATCATGGAATAAAAGTTGAACTGAGCAAAAACAGGAATCTGCAGACTCGTACAAAAACAT
>CAUYQV010138290.1:0-34655 GCA_963574575.1 Galagoides demidoff
ATTCCATAAGAAATCCCAGGCTCGGCGCCTGTGGCTCAATTGGCTAAGGCGCTAGCCACGTACACCTAAGGTGGAGGGTTCAAATCCCCAGCCCGGGCCCGCCAAACAACAATGATGGCTGCAACCAAAAAATGGCCGGGCATTGTGGTGGGTGCCTATGGTCCCAGCTACTTGGGAGGCAGAGGCAGGAGACTCGCTTGAGCCCAGGAGTTGGAGGTTGCTATGAGCTGTGATGCCATGGCACTCTACCCAGGAGGATAGCTTGAGGCTCCGTCTCAAAAAAAAAAAAAGAAATCCCAAACAGTTCACTTTCTCCCCATGTCTGTCATCTATACTCCAATGTCAGTAACTTTAAATCTTCTGTACCCTAATTGCCATTTATAGCCATTTAAATTTTCTCCTTCCTAGCCTACCTTCTCTTTCTGTCCCTCTCCCTCTCCTTGCATGCACATACACGTACACACACAAGTATGCGCTTATACTAATACTATTCCTGGCCCTTGCACTGCCCACCTTCTTGGGATAGTCAATCTTTTCTGAACAACCCTACCTATGCCTTCCAGCTATTCCTAGAACAGTCCTTTAATGCCCAAATCTGATGGCCCAGGGTTGTCTGTGGGAAAGCTCAGTTTTCCCCAGTCAGCGCTGGCATGACTGAAGCCCATCAGAGGAGGTGCTGTGCCCATTGCCATTCTGCTTAAGGGAACACCCCTGGAGGAGGGATTGGCCTGCCCCTACCCACAAACTTCTGCTTTTAGACTTCCATTCTATCATCATCAAGGAGCAGACCCTCTTCTAAGGAATCATACCCTTTCTCCTGTAAATAATTTGTCACCAAACTCAATGGCTCAGAGGATAATGGCTCCGGGAAAATATATGTCTATCAGGATATCTAATCCCACACCTAGAGGCCTAGAGAAGCAATTCACTGAAATCCATCAGATCACTAATTGTGTACATCCTCTTTCTGCTACATCACAACAAAAGGTCTGAAAGAGAGAATATTGCTCAGGAAGACCACTTAATGCAGACCACTATGGCAAGTACTTTGGTAGTGTGGACGCATGTGCGGGTGCTGTTAGCTACCAGAAAGATCAGGTGATCAAGAAATGGAAATAATCTGATTGACAGGTAAGGATGGGGTACTGCAAACGAACTTGACCTAGATGTAGTGTCATAATGAATGAAACACTTCTGCTAAATGACCTCATGTACATTTAGTTTTCTGTTCAAGTCAGTTAGGTAAAACTTTGTGGCTGCAAACATACTGTGTGCCAGTGATTACAAGCAATTCTTTTGATACTGTTCACTAGTGAAAATGGTGAAAACCCCCTGGAGGTACAGGCATCCTATTTCTCCCAACAGATGACGGGTACATACGGACAGTCACTGAACTCTTCCATTGCCTTCATCCACCAGCATGTGGATTAAAGCACCTGCACTTGCCAGGTAGGATGTTAGGTGCTGCACGTGGCAACGCACACTTCAAAGTCCTGGTTTAAAGGATCTTGAAGTCTAGCAATAAGCAATTGCATCAGCATGGTATGGTCTATAATCTAAGCTCATCAAAGAGGTGTTCCACCCCACAAGAGAAGACTCTCTCAAGGAAAAACAGTGCTATCACAATGAGGCCTCACAGAGAAATTGGACCGAGCTGGTAAAGGAGGTGATCTTTGCAGCAAAGAGGAGCATACCAAGCCCCAAGGCAAGGAAGACAATATCCTGGTTTGCACCTTTAAATACACTAGAAATATTCCTCACACTGAATTACTCTCTAAATTATCAGTTTCCAAACATCCTCTAGGATAGCAAGAAAGGGTGATAGGAGAAATCAAAAGGAACAAGGTCTTGAATTTATTATAGTGCAGAAAGATTAGCAAGAAGAAAAGTACATAATCCTTAGCCTATGAGTTGTTTGTTCGTTTACAAAGAGATCTATTATTTAGAACTTCATGCTAGCTTTTCTCATAAAATTATTTGTGGTAAAAATATCTACTTTCTGTATAGCTATGATTCAGAACTTTTAGTTCCAGGGATAATAAAAAAAAAGCATAAGGTAGTAAGGACAAATATTATTTCATAACAGCAAAGAAATCTCTTAGGTATAGAATAATCATTTTTAAGTGTCTATTTGGCATAACATTGAGAATCTAAACTGACAATAGAAAATTTAGGTTAACAAGGAAACAGCTTTTCTAGACCATTTTGTTTTATCCTTGATTTTGGAGGAAAAATAAATAAAATTCCTCTCCCACACAGCAGTACCAGCATTAATAGCACTTCAAAGTTCGGATAAGAACCTTACCCTACTCTACTGTGCGTACTTAAGGATTTGTGAATTCAGGCCCTGGCGATTATATGTGCCCCTATTCTTTTTGGCCAAAAATGTTTAGATGTAAAATTCATGATCTTAGGTGGTATTCTATTGGCAAAAAGTGGAAAATTAGACAAGCAATTCTGGCAGGGATCGCACTGGAAACGTGGTAAATCTACTTTTTCAAAATCTTAATCTCTGTCTCAGAGTACACTGATTTAACAAATACAACACCATTTTCAACTTCTCATAAATACACGTTTTTTTGTTTATCGACATTTGTCTTTGGTGAAGCTCTGTATTACCCCAAACCTGGGCCAGTGGCACAGGGAATAAAATGCAGGTTTTTCTCTACTTTCCTCTGAAAGACTTGGAAAGCATGGTAGAACACCAAGAAGAAAAGTGCCCAGCGTTTTGAATCCAGTGACATGACTAACGTTCGATCCAAAGACATTTACAGAGGTCTAAACACGGGCAGGCATAGTGAGAGGAATGTTAGTTAGTGAGAAGATGACTACCAGAAGCTGAGGCTCGGTCAAATGGAGCAATGATGGGGGTGGACAGCAAAAGGACTGATCGGGAGACTGGCCTAGGGATTGAACGGAAATCAATCCACATTTATTGGGACCCTACTGAGTGTGCAACTGCCCACAGGGAGCCCCCCACCATGCTGCAGTCAAAGCGGGGCATTCCTGTGGTGTTTTAATTAGCCCTTCAGAATCCTTTTTGGCTTTGTTTGTTAACTGGTTTACCCAGAAGTGGGATAGAGGCAAGGGATCCATCTGGCAGCTCTAACCAACACCATTAATGCACTGTCTGTATGGCTATTGACATGAGCATCAGAACAGCATGGACAATACTCACACTGGAGATAAAAGCCAGCCCACTAGGAAGTATATCAATATCTTCAGAGCCATATTCTGCAAAAGAAGTGTAGAATCAGAAAAATGCATTTATGAAGGCTTAGAAAAAGTAAATCTCACAGTCCAAACCTTGAACTTCTTTGGGAAACTACATTGAGTTTTTCAACCATTTACTTGGGAAACTGTTAACTCTCAGGAATCCTACGGACATGGTGCTATATAGTAAAATCTGGGTCAAGCTCCTCAAACACTAAATTCTTGTTTTAGAGCTCCATTTTTCAGAATAAAAGGCAAATAACTAGAAAATAAACTCATGATGTAGATTTAGTCTTAAAGTCACAATTTCCAGGGTGTGTCCTGAGAGATTCAGCTAGATTCCCTGTACAAGGCTGGTCTACGGATGGAGTGAAGACATTTGGAAAGTTATCAGTGTGACGTTCTCTTGTTTGTTGCTGAGGCCTAAAACATTTATCATTATACAATGTTATTGGTAAATTAGTAATTGTTCTCTGTTATAAGAACATTTAATAGGTTTTAGGGTGAACTCTTGAGTATAAATGAATGTGAGTTTAGTCAGATTTCTTCCTCACTGAGAGCTGGTTTTGAGCATTTTTCTATGAAAATAGACTTATGACAAGTAAGTTTTGAAGAAGAACAGGATGAAAAAGAGGCTATCATGGCAAGAGAAAGCTACATATAAGAGAGAGAGTTATATGTTCTTAAAAGTTGATGTTCACGAACTCTCATCCAGAGGGAAGGTCTATATTCTCTCCTCTTGAACCTGGGTTGAACTTTGTAACTGCCTTGACAAATAGAATGAGATGAATATAATGACACACAGCAGTCAAGATCAAGTCATGGCCACAGTGGCCACTAGCACGTGCTCACTTGCACTCTCTCTGCTCCCCCCTTCTCTATCGCTATCTTTATCTCTGTCTATATTTCTATCTCTAGTCCTATCTCTATCTGTATCTCTCTCTCAAGGCATATACCTTGGAAGCTCTGAACCAAAATGTAAGAAGTCTGGCTATTGCAAAGCTACAGAGAGACCACGCAGGTGGAGAAAGATGCTGGAGGAGCTGCAGATGGTTTCAGGTCCTGGCCTTTGAGTTGGCCTCACTGATGTAAATGGAGGAGGGTGAACGGTCTCCACTCTGCCATGTCAAAATTGGAAATTCATGAGCAAAATAATTGTTGTTTTAAGTCACTAAGTTTGGGGGTGGTTTATTATGCAGTCATAGTAATTGGAACATGTGGAGAAATGGTTAGCTAGGGCAATGAGTTAGGAGGGTGTCAAAAGGCAACCAGGGAAGAACAGGGTGGAACAAAGAAAATGCAAATTTGAAGCCAAAGTGTGTGTGGTGAGCAATAGGCACTGAAAACTAGGGGAGAGTGAAAGAGTTCATTTTCTTTGCTGCATTGAAGATTGAAACTAATCCTCAACTCCTAATGGAAAAATTAAATTAACCAGAACTTTCCATTTCCCAAGTATTTTAGTAGATTGAGATTTATATATATGGTAACTTGATGGTTATTTCTACCCAAATGACATAGAAATTGAAAGAATCCAACAAACTGAATAAAACAATTTTTAAAAACACATTGGTTTTTGTAGCAAGAATGTAACAGGTTGGTCATATTCTGCTTTTTCTCCTGCCTCTCTAAACCCTTCCTTGCTTTCCTTTTATTGTGTCTTCTCCCTGTCTCTCCTAAGTGTGACAGCTCCAGGCTCTGTCTGTCCTTGGCTCTTAGGGCAGAGCATTCATTCCACAGGCGTGATCCACCCTAGTTCCCGTGGATCATGATGGATGGCTTCATCTTCCACCTGCTTGGCTCTATAAGCTCTAAATCAAGCCCAAATCTTTCTCCCCAGTTCCAGATCTTTCTAGTCACCTGTACATTGGGCATTTGACTTGGTTTTTTCATTTCTTACATTCAACAGGTCCTAAATGAACCTAGACATTTCTCCCTTGAATTCAGT
Source organism: Galagoides demidoff (assembly GCA_963574575.1). Classification (NCBI taxonomy): domain Eukaryota; kingdom Metazoa; phylum Chordata; class Mammalia; order Primates; family Galagidae; genus Galagoides; species Galagoides demidoff. The sequence goes on from CAUYQV010138290.1 coordinate 5,159, forward strand.
CCATTTTCTATATTTCTACTTCTTTGGATGGTGCTTCTATTCCCCAAATATCCACAGCAGAAACCTGCAGAGTATCTTTAATGCCTCCCTTTTCCCTTAATTTCCAAATTCAGTTGATCACCAGTCATTCAGGCTCTAGAACTTCCTCCTGGGTTTCTACGATGGCTTCTCAATAGGTCAACTTCACTACTCTACAACCATTCTCTACACTACTGACAGTTATTATTATTATTTTTAATTACAAAGCTGACCTTGTCACTCTCTTATTCAAAACCTCCCAGAAGCCCACTCAGGATGGCAGTATTACCCCGAGGCCCTTTGGCCTGGATTTCAGTTCTTGCAGCTCCCACCCTCCACTCTCCATCCCAGCTGGGTGTGGCACTTACTGCTGTGCTGTTAGTAGTAAATTGTACCAGACTCATTCACCTGAATGCCCGTGCACATGCCCCCTTTCTTGGTACACTCAGACTTTTCTCACCCATGCTTCTTATCACCTCCACTTGACCAAGATCCCAAGCTCTTGGTAGAAGCTTAGGGGTCTCCTCAGCCTATCCAAACTGCTTTCAGCATCTATTTTATGTACCAAATGTTCACCTGTCAATACTTCCACCAGGACATTTTTGACATTGGGCTGTATCCCTCTGCTCATCAGTTCACTTCCTACTAGACATAAGCTTCTTAAGAACAAGGACTGGGTTATATTCAGTGTTATATCCATGCACTCAACATAATACCCGCTTTTTTACTATAGAAGCTCTTAATAAAAGCTTAGTGCTTCCATAAAGAAACACTTTTAGTTTTTGGACTTTGTCTTGTTTTTGAGGTTAAATTACTGATTAAGTGAGGCTGACCTCTGAGTCCATGATATCCTAAGTTGTGTGCTCTCTGGTTTGGCTCCTTCTCTCTTCCCAATAGCATTTTATGTATCTGTTCTGACAGCATAAACCCATCTCAATAACTCACCTACAACAGAGTGGGCATTTTACAGAGAAGTTGTGCCTGCTTTTATTAACTTGCTCCATCCAGGGAGTGGGAAACCTGGTGCTTGGCATTCGGAGATAGAAAAGAATCACTACACAAGACTGCACAGTATTTCCACCCCTCCTGCCCCTGCCTCCACTGCACCTGCATCATGGGCATAGTGCACCTCAGCAACAGTGGCACCTGTGGGAGCAAGAGCCCTGGGACACCCCCCTCTGAGTCTTTCCCAGGCACTCATTAGCTTGTGCACAGCTATCATTAAAAACACACTGCTAAGTCTAACATCCGTCTTAGGAATGGGTTCCCACTGCTTTAGAGTCTGCCAAACCTACTGCTACTTGGCATCAATTCATTTCTTCAATCCATTCCTTATGTCTCCAATCATCTCCTACAGGCAGTCTGAGAAAGGATCATACCGAAACATTTTTATCAGTGAATATCATCGTTATCACTTCACATCTTGGAGAGAAGTTCCTGACAACCAGCCAAGAAAAACAAATGGAACCTACTATGGAGGAGAAGCAAATCTTGGAGTCCTAAGAGGCTACAGAAGGGAGAAGGGAAGCTAGGAAGCGATCTGATATCCAGGCTGCCTACTCGATAATCCTGCCTAGTGAAAAACCCTCAGAAGGCTATTTGAATTTCAAGTGCAGTTTTGATTGAATTCCAAGGACAGCCAGATAATTTCCCGGTTAAAATAATCCTTGAACCTCAAAACCTTGTATAAAAGATTGCTTAATATAAACAGATCTATGAGATATGCTTTACAGAGGGAGATACATTTTACATTTCAACATTTTTTTCTCAGAAAAAATATTGGGTAAGAAAAACAAACAGTTTCTTCTACCAATAAAATTAACCTCAAAACTCTGGATGTTGAAAAAAATACAAATAATCCTTTTTCTCCAGCTCTGTGACAGCCCACAATACCCTACCTAAAATCCTGTACTGGTTTTCCATAGCTTCGTAAAGCCTTCTAGTCATTGACTAGTTGGGCCTTATAAGTATTGTCTTGTTAGTTATCTGATAATAAATTAGTTAACTAATTCTTTTGATCAGACTGTATTAAGTAATATTTAATCTGCTTGCATCTCAGATTTTCTGATGTTGCTGTAATTCTTTCCTGGAGCTTTCACAATAAAAATGTGTCTTCATTAGATAAGAAAAGGGGTGTTACCCAACAAAGAGTACAAGGCATTAAAAAAAACACAAAAACCCACTCTGCTTCATAATCTAAGCCCATCACCCTTTGGTCCTGAACCATTAGGCAAGTAACTTAGTTCTTCATTGTGTCAGTTTCCTAATCTGCAAAGCACAATATCAGCACCACCCCCTTTATGGGGAATCACATCGATGTTAGCAGAGGAGTCAACAGCATACTCACTGATACTAGGCCTTTAATAAGGCAGCCTTTTTTTTTTAGGTACATGTCAGTATTGTCCTACTAACTAATGACCTATAATTACTCCAATTGGTTAAGTTCTTCAAACATAAAATGTTAATATGCCAACATGAGAAGTAACATGATTTTTTTTTCTGTTCCCCACCAACTTCTCCCTATTTAAGTCATTCTATGCAAAATATTTGGATGATCAGAATACCAACCCACAACTTGTTTCTCAAATCCAGTTGCATCATACGATTTGAGAGTCAGACTAGATCTTATCCATCATCTAATTATCCCTCTGAATTACTTGGCAGGCTCATATCTTTTGAGAGATATAGATGTATGTGTAGCAAGTATGAATATTACTCCACACGATAGTAAACGAGTGAGTGAATGTCACATTTTCTTATTTTTCAAATCAGATTAAATCTGACCCTGACTGCCCACTCCACTAAGTTGATGGGAAATTCAATCTGGTCATGACTGGGTCTCTCTGTTAGGGCTGTGCAATGATTCTATGTGGGAGGGTAAGGACTTTCATTCGCCACTGGATTACGGCCAAGGCTATCCAATCCTTGTCCCATGCCATGCACAGACACGGACACTGGTCTTATCCCTGAAGATATCTTATAGCTATTTCTTCTGAGGTCTTGTTTCTCTCCAAAATGCTGCCAGGGCCCCTGTTAGCCAAAGAAATCCACGTTTTCTTATCCTTTCTCCATTAGAATTTCTTGAAGGAGCTCAGGTTTTTCAAAACAAAAGTCAGGAAGGGGGCTTTCTTCAGCTCCTTCTGCTTTCCAGCTGTCGGCACCAGCCACCTCAAAGATTATGGAGCACAAGGTTCAGGTTACTTTTTAATGTGTTTTTTTTTTTTTAAAGAAGTTGAGAGTTATAAAAAGGGCAGAAAACCAAAATCAAAAGTACTCTTTTTCTGTTTTTTTTAATATAGCAAGAAAAATAAAAAATAAATTTCTATCACAAAATAAACTATCCTGTCACATTCTAATAAATAAGTCCCAGTCCTTGAGCCTAGGGAGTTTATAATCTAATAGTGAAAGACAGAACACTGCTAGCTCTGAAATAAGGCATGTGGTAGGTGTTATAAACGAATCAGAGTTTCAGAGTGCTGTGAGTTCAGAGGAAGGAGATGAATTTGCAGCTGATTTCAGCAAGCAGAGATGGAAGGATCAGTGCAGAGAATTTCATAAGCAAAGGTGAGAACGTGGAAGAACACATTCTCTAAACAGGGGACAAAATCTAGCCTGAATTTTTTTTTTTTTTTAGCAGCTGTGTCAGGAAAAAATGGACAAAAAAATTAAGACAGGTAACAGAAGACAGGGAGGAAAGTGAAATATCATAGAAGGGAAAAAAGGAGAATTTAGCAAGGGAATAGCCCAGAGTAGTCAATAACATTCATTAAATGATGAAGAGATGTCAGGAAGGAAAATGGCCCAAGAAAAACCACACATTTTGGAGACCTGGGATTGGGTAGCTTGGGTAAAGTGGATGGGTCAGAGGCTCACTGGAAAAGTCTAAACTACCAGTTCGGCTGGTAACTACATGTGTGGGCAAGGCTTAGGCAGGAGAATGGCCACCAAGGAAATGTGCTCTTTCCTTCTGGTGCCTTGACATTACCGTGACATACGTACCGAGTCCCTCAATAAGGTGGCAGTTTTGAGGCTCCACTGGCTCTATATCTAGAGAAGCATTCATTATTTTTCTGTAGAAGATAAAAACCAACCCTAAAGGTTAAGGTACAGCCTTCAAAAACTATGTCGTAATATGACCTTTAATCACTTCAGATTGTTAATCTCCTTGTCGTAATTTATGAATGATGTAATAAGAAATTAGGCACCTTTATGTTTCTTTACATAAGCAGGCATTATGTAACATGCGTGCATTAGCTAATCTCACCCAGTTATTGCTGAGAGACTAATATATAATCGTACGTAGCAGACCCCTGCTGCCCAGATAAAAAACACTATTTAATAGCACGAGTAACTGAATATTATTAATTTAAACACACAAAATAGCATAATTACATTTTCTAAAGTATTTCCTATTAGAAACCTACACTTTCTCCCTTCATCCTGGTCTAGTCTTACCCTTTGAACCCTTCCTTCCAAATTGCCTTCCCAAAGTTCAACAGAGTCTGCTTAACTTTATTATTTTAAATTTTATGCTGACTTACTTTTTAAATATGTAAATCCATTAAACTGACCACAATTTAAACACTTGGCCAAATTATTTTTCAATAGTATTCTCATTTCTACAGTGAAATATTCTACTACGTTATCAGGAATGATTGTGAATTTTTAATCAACTATATTTGGGGAAACTCTACACTTAGACTTACCTTACAGTTGCTTATTAATAAACATCCATTAGATCGACTTTATTATTTTATGATTATTTTACTTGGTTACACTAGGGAAAAATGTAACAGTAAAGCTATCAAGCTGAACTAGAGAAAGTAGTACCCCAAATCACCAGGCCCCAGAACAGTGTCTAAACAAGAGCCCGTGGGGAGATGGGCGTCTACCAAGAGAGAGCCATCAAAACAACCTGAAGATAACGATGGCAGGGAGAGGCTTTACAGCCACTCAGGAATGGATTCCAGTACGGTTCTTCTTTCTAGCCCAGTCTTGATTTTTTTTTCCCCGGAGACATTTCTAGAATGGCTTTCACCACTAGAGCTTCTGCTTCTGAAGTTCAAGTGCTGGCAAAATGCCAGTTACCACCTGCAGGTTTCAGCCCACCATCCTGCTATTTGGCTAGCTCTCTGATGGGTACCCTGACCCAGTACTTCCCCGTGTTTAACAGGGCTTGGGCAACGTCTCAGTCAGCGGTAACTAGCCCATCCCCTTCTCCAAGTCCAGCGCTTCCCATGGACAGAATGTGGAGGATGACCTGTAGAAGGGGTCAGAAAACAGATGAGGGTATTTCCTCCCTACTGTTTTAGGAAAGGCAAGCAGTCAGGTCACTTTCCACACAAGTTTAATGTGGAAAGTGATAGTTTTCGGCTGGGATTGAAGAGTGAGGTTCCAAAGCTGCTCATTCCTACGCATTAGGAAGGCAGCACTGGGCAGCGGTTGACCTAACTTGCAAGAGGAGGAGAAAAGAACCGAGGTCGACCCCATCAAGGTACCACTCACCTAAACGCCAGTAACCTCTCCCCGATCAAGGCCAGGCTGGCCCCCAGCAGGGTCAGCGCCACTAGCTTCCCCATGCTGTCTGGGTGCTGGGGCTGAGCGCGGGCGCCGCGTACTCCCCAGGGGCAGCGGCAGGATCCGACCCCGCCCGCCGATTGGTGTGCCCCGCCCCGCCCCCGGCGCCTCCCGACAGGTGCGGCCCAGACACCCCGCCGGAGTTCAAGGCCCCTTTACACTCCGGGGTACAAGCAAACCTCTCTGTGCGAGATCTAAGGCTAAGTTTATGCGCGAAGTTTGACGCGCAAAATTTCTTTTCTCCAGGTCTCAATTTACAGAGAGTCAAGTCCTGGATTGCTGCCGTACTCCTGACTTGGAAATTTGGCAAGAACACTTTAGTTGCGGAACCGGCCGAGGGAGTTTGCCCCTAAAAGCTGCGGAATTCTGCCTCTGCTCATCAAAGGCAGTAAGGGGGAAGTTGAAAGGGTTGGAGAGAGCGGGAATCTGGAGTTCCGAGCCTGAAACTTTGGGCCTCTGGAAACAAGACCTGAGATCAAAGAGAATTGCTCCTGAGACACTGGAAGCGAGAAGGTAATCCGAGTAGAGAGCTTTAAATCAGCCTTCCCCAAGATTTGCGGCCCAGACCCTGCTCTCCAGACCTTCAAGGCCCTGCCTACCTCCGTGTGCTCCACGTGCTGGGTGTCCAGTTCAGAGCCTGTGGGGAGTTGGGCTTCTTCTTCTTCTTCTTCTTTTTTTTTTTTTTTTTGTAGAGATGAGGGTATTGCTATGTTGCCAGGCTGGTTCAATTGGTTGAGTAGATGGACTAGTATCAGTACCTGTCCCGATGGTTGATGGGATAAAGAAAATTCAGAGAAGAGAAGGAAAAGAGGAAAAGGGAGGATGAGCAGAGTTGGGGAAAGGAAAGTGGTTTCCTTGGGAGGTTAGGTTTTCAAATTCCTAGCTCCCGCCAGGGAGGAATGCACGCAGCCCAGGTTGGAGGGAAGGAGGTAAAGATGAGGAAAGGCTTGAGTTTGGCCAAAGGAGCACGTGCAAGCATGATCTATTTTTATTTATCAACAGAAACAAACAGTAGTCTTAGTCATTTCAACGGACTAAGTCTGTGTTAGAGATCAAGATTTTGCAGACCTGGGAATACTTGGAAAAGAAAAGGTAGTCCCTGACCTATGGGATAAATAATTACAGCATGAATACATAATTATGGGATGAATGATGAAACCCATAGGAAGGGTTCTATGTGCTTTGCCTGTGCTTAGAACTTTACCTATGTTTACTCTTTCATTTCTCAAAACAACCTCCAATGTAGGTAACATTATGCCAACTTCGTAGGTGAGAAATCTGAGGCAAAAGTGGTAGTGTGTCTTGCTCCAGGTCACACAGCTAGTAAGCAGCAACCAGTCTGGCTGCAAAGTCTGTGCCTTTAACTAGCTGCCTGTATCACACTGCCTCTATGAAAGCTTTGGAGGTGACTAGATAAGATGGTTCTTTTTAAGGTGATGATTTTATTTTATTTTAGACAGGGTCTTGTTCTGTTGCCCAGGCTGGAATGCATGATTCCTAGCTCACTGCAGCCTCCCACTCCTTGGCTCAAGTGATCCTCCTACATTAGCCTCCCAAATAGCTAGGACTACAGGTGCATACCACCATGCTCCAGCTGATTTTGATTTTTTTTTTTTTGGAGAGATGAGGGTCTTGCTATGTTACCAGGCTGGTCTCAAACTCCAGGCCTCAAGCAATCTTCTTGCCTCAGAAAAATGACTAATTTTGAAAGAGTGCATGCAAAAGAGGAAATAAATGCTGTTTCCAGGAGGACTCTGGAGGAAAAGGACTTATAGAACTGAGGGGCCAGGTGTGGTACGGACCATGCACACGGGGTTTGGGCATCAGGCTGCCTGGGTTTAGATCCAACTTGACTAAGGTACTCATCTTTCTTAAGCTACAGATTTCTCTTCTACAAAAGAGTATCCACCTCATAAACAGCTTACAATTAAATGTGATAATGAGTGTAAAGTGCTCTACACTGTGCTCAGCACATTTTAGAAAGTCAATAAAGATTAACCACTACCTTTGAACTTCTGCTTGAGCCTGTAGGCCATTTGTGGGGAGAGACCTCTTCCCATTGATCTTTGTATCTTCCAGTGCCATCCATAGAAAACAACAATACAAGCAGATGGATATGAACTTGGGAGAAAGAAAACTTAGAAGAATAAAAATAAATAGAGTGGATGAGAAAATAATCAGACTAGGAGCTAAGCATTTTCATGCCTGTCACATTACTCCTTATTAGCCTCACTTTACAAAAAAGGAAAGTGAGGCTTAGAGAGGTTAATAATAACTTGTTTAAGGTTACATAACTGAGAAATGTCAGCCTCCATTTGGGCTTAGGTCAAGTGACTCTAGTTATCATGTTCCTTATCACTGTGTTTACTGCCTTGCAGCATAGCACGAAGAAGGGGCCAAGGAAAGAAGCATAGTCTTGGGTAAATTAATAAGGGTACTACGTTATCTATAATTTGTTTAAAAATTCTTTAGACAGAGGAATGTGTCTGTGTATACATTAAATTTAAACCTTTGAAGGGGTTAGTCTTTTATTTGAATACCATAATCAGTAATGCAAATCACCAGTATTGCAAATTAACATTAAAAAATTTCAAATTTTGGAGACCACTATATGGAGTGTCACCATTTAAATCAGTGCATGGAGAATTTACTCATTAGCACAAGAGATAATAGAAATAACTATTCATGATAAAGCCATTTTGTTCAAATTATGTGGATTAGTAAGACATATGAGGACTGCACAGAAGAATAAAAACTAAAAGGCCAGCTTCCTCATACTGCTGCTGAGTGCTGTGTCCACACATTGGCCCCAAATGATTCTACTTTCTGATCTGAGATGAGTTGAATCCTCCCATTCAAACTTGACTCAGGCTGAACCATTTTATCAGGGGCTTATTGAAATACTAGTGCTGGGATTCCATAGAGTTTACAAAATAACAGATTATAGAATGATTTTCATGCCTGCTTGTTAATAAACACTTATGTGCAATAGATTTGGGGTTCAGCCTTGTATTTATTGGACCATACTACCTAACAATGAGATTATAGGAAAGGAACCTACAGCTTCATTCACATCTAATCTTTGAAGACTATCTATCGTCAGGCAGCAAAGACGCCCTGGCAACAGGCCAATTTGACTTGGTCAAGATGTCACAGACTACATCAGTGTCATAAAAGGGTTAGTTATTGAAAGAGCAAGTCAATTGAACTCAACAGTCTTAGATTTAAGTTCCAGTTCCAGAGTTAGTTAAGTTACCAGTTTGGAACTGGCTCTTTAATCTTTAGAAATCACCTATCACCTCAGGCCCTTTCTTTTCTTCCATGTACATTGGGGCTTTTCAAAGGGCTAATGCGGACCAAATGAAATAGTTTATGTCTGAACAACAAGTTTTGCAATACTCTGTATCATATGTCTGGTGTGTGCACTGCCATTGATAATCAAACATCATTTGGGGGGATGCAAGAATGTACACATGGTATCATTCTTTCACATGTATATATAAAAAATAGGGGAATTATATGGTCCCCAACTGTTTTGGCACCAGGGACCAGTTTTGTGGAAGACAATTTTTCTGTACATGGGGATAGGAGGTGAGCATTAGATTTCGTAAGCAGCACCCAACCCACATCCCTCACATGCAGTTTACAGTAGGATTTCCCTTCCTATGAGAATCTAATACTGCCATTTATGTGACAGAAGGTGAACTCAGATGGTGATGTGAGTGAAGGGGAGCAGCTGTAAATATAGATGAAGCTTCACTCACCTGTAAGCTGCTCACCTCCTGCTGTGTGGCCCAGTTTGTAACAAGCCACAGACCTGTACTGGTCCGTGGCCCAGGGGTTGGGGACCACAGTATTACACACATGTATGTATGTACATAAAAACAATCTAGGCTCAGTGCCTGTGGCTCAAGTGGCTAAGGCACCAGCCACATACACCTAAGGTGGTGGGTTCGAATCCAGCCCAGGCCCGCCAAACAACAATGATGGCTGCAACCAAAAAATGGCCGGGCACTGTGGCAGGTGCCTGTGTCCCAGCTACTTGGGAGGCTGAGGCAGGAGACTCACTTGAGCTCAGGAGTTGGAGGTTGCTATGAGCTGTGATGCCATGGCAGTCTACCCAGGGGGATAGCTTGAGACTCCATCTTAAAAAAAAAAAAAAAAAACCCAACAATCTATAGACACAAACCAAAGAACAATGACTTTAAGAGCAAAAGATTGGGGTCCCAGAGAGTGGGGAAGGCAGTGAGTGTGAAAGGAGACTTTGCTTTCATTGTATGACATTCTGTGATGTTTGCAATTTTTAAACCACATGTCTTGATCATGCTTATAATTACATTTTTAACTTAAAATAATCATTTGTAGCAGTGAATCTTGCCCAGAAAAAGGGGTAGTGATAGGAGGAAAGAGGAACAAATCAAGAGAACAGGATTATATCACAAAAGCAGTTTTGTTTTGTTTTGTTTTTTACAAAAATTGTTTTTTTTTGGGGGGGAGGTGTTGAGACGGAGTTTCACTTTGTTATCCTAGGCTAGTGTGCCATGGTGTCATAGCTCACAACAACCTCAAACTCTTGGGCTCAAGAATAACTGGAACTATAGGCACCTGCCACAACACCTGGCCAGTTTTTCTATTTTTGGTAAGGATGGGGTCCCGCTCTAGCTCAGACTGGTTTTGAACTCAAGCTCAGGCGATACACCTGCCTCAGCCTCCCAGAATGCTCAGATTATAGGTGCGAGCCACTGTGTCCAGTCCAAAAGCTGTTTTATTAAAAAAACAGAATATGGATTTTAGAATTTTAGGAAACATTATCCTAAGCCATACCAATGTTTAAATTCTGGGTCAAAACAACTGCATGTCCCTGACATATGTCTTATGCTGCTTAGGAGAGAAAAAAGAGCTAAAGGCTTATATTATTCTAGGAAATGATTTATAGTATTTAGAAAATTTGTTATTTTAAATTTGTATTTATTTAAGTGTATACTTAAATTTAAATAAAATTCTCAGTTTCACTGAGGATGCATCTAATAATGAAGCCTCGTGGCAAATGTCTAATTTATTGTTCAGTTAATTCCTGTAGCCCATGATGCAGAAGGTCTGCCCAGGCTCAGGATGCCAGGTTCAGCCTATACTGAGCAAGGAGTCACCTACGCTGAACATAGTTGGCAGCTGGAAACACCAGGGCTCCTGCAGGCTTATGTTTTACTATGTAAGTACCAAGTGGATGGAGGGGGTCTCAAGGGGTCAGGTCACACTTTGCCAGAAAGGGCCTTTCCGGATTTATCTAACTCTCTGCAGAGGATCCTTCATAACATTCTGTAGCCCCTTGGTGACTCTAGTTTGGATCACACCTTAAGGTGAATCCAGCATGTTAAATTGTTTGATTCAACATGAACGTATCCCACTGTATGGCCAGGAACGGGAGGAGTTATTTAGGCAGAAGAAAGAGTTCACAGAAAAAGGATAGGCCAACTACAAGTACTGGGGAATTGGAAAGGAAAATGAAGTCAGTCCCACATGGATATAGCAGCGCTTCTCAAACTTCAGCAGGCATAAAAATCACCTGAAGGGCTTTTGAAGCCACAGATTGCTGGTTCTACACCCAGAGTTTCTTATTAGATTTGGGGTGGGGCCTGCGAATCTGCGTCTCTTAATAAGTTTGCAGGTGATAAGATGCTGCTAGTCCAGGAACTACACTTTGAGAACCGCTGGGCATAAAAGACTAGGAGGAAGATGGTGAGAATCAAATCTGGAGAGGGAGGCAGGGCCATATAGGCCAAGTTAACTCTTAAATTATATCTTAAGGGGCATTGGGAAAGCCCTGGAAGTTACATGACCCAGCAGATGTTTTAGAAGCATTGCTTAGCAAGGAGAGAGCCAGATCAAGGAACAGGTAGAGGGCTTATCTATTCTGGAGGGTGGCACATAGTTGGAGACCGTAGAGTAATCTGGGTAAGATGCACGATGGTGATTAAAACATCTGCAGATTGTTTTACAGTGTCCTTGAATTATATGTATTTGAAAAATACACAGTGTTTCAAAAGACACCTCTAAAGTCGCCATGCATGGGAAAAATGGGAGATTGTAGCTAAATGTACCTTTATTTACAAAACATTCGTTAGAAAATTTTTCAAAGAAGTGGCCAACGTGTAGAGAATATTTTGTTTGTATTTTGTAAAATAAATTGTCTAGGCTTGGAGAATCTGCTGGAGAGGACTGTGTTTGTGGATATGTGGATCAGAGGCAACGTAGATAGAAGAACAGGGAATGCTTTTAAAGCTGTGCTTTCCATTTGCTATTATAAGAGAAATTTTACATTTTCTTCAAAGAGGAGTAACAAAAGATATGTTTATTATGATCATGATTTTCAGGCTCTGAATCAAGTTTATGGAATACATTTATTTCTTGTCACATTTAGTTCTTTCTTAAAATTCTGAACAGCATCTCCTGCACTCGATACAGCAAGTGAAGGGACAGCTGGAGTCCATGATTTTGAAAGTCTGAAGCCTTCTGTACTGCTTTCTGCTCTAATGAGAAACATCATTTCCTTGTGCTTTCAAGCCCTATCAAGAATTGCATAACTGATGGCTTACAGTTATGAGCTAGAAAAACAATTCCATTCTTTACACATGAAAAACTCCTAGAAATTCTTAAGATCAATATCCTCAAAGGGGAACAAAGCCAGATAAAAAAAAGTTCACAGGCAAATAAAGACAAACCTCCTAAAATATCTGCAAGTATGTTTAAACTCACTTATAGTAAGAATGAAAATTATACACACTGGCAGAGAAATTTTGAAAAGCAGGGGCAGTAAGTTAAGAGAGAACAACTGGAATTCTCCCAGCCCCCCTTCTTTCACATCTATAAATCCTTTCATGAAAAGCCGTGTGAGTAATGAAAACTACAAGTGGCCAAAGAAAGGTAGAAGTGGGTGGTGTAGAGGAGAGCGCTGTGATTTCTCCGTTACTTTGCTGAGGAGACATTCAGCAGTTTGGGTAGGCTTGACTCCAAGACAGGATTCAGATTGAGCAAATCAAAGTCGTAAGAATCAGCCTCAGATTAATTGTCATGAATGAATAATCCACATACAAAATGAAAAAATGGTACATTATATCCTTATATATTACTTGCTGTCTGTCTTAAATATTCATGTTCATTTTAACTATTATAATAGAACTGAGGCTTTAAAGAAAATGTAAATGATATGTATCTATCAATGATTCCATCATTGAACGGAATCTTGGATTAAAAAGAATTAAAACACCCCTGAGTATGTGGTGGTTGTAAACTATGATGATGCCACTGCACTATGGCTAGGTGACAGAGCAAAACTGTCTCCAGGCTCGGTGCCTGTGGCTCAAGTGGCTAAGGCGCCAGCCACATACACCCAAGGTGGTGGGTCCGAATCCAGCCCAGGCCCGCCAAACAACAATGACGGCTGCAACCAAAAAATAGCTGGGCGTTGTGGAGGGCACCTGTGGTCCCAGCTACTTGGGAGGCTGAGGCAGGAGACTTGCTTGAGCCCAGGAGTTGGAGGTTGCTGTGAGCTGTCATGCCACGGCACTCTACCCAGGGGGACAGCTTGAGGCTCTGTTTCAAAAAAAAAAAAAAGACAGTCTCCAAACAAAAAATAAATAAAAGCCATTAAATAATTCATCTGAAAGCAGAACTCCAACTGATACCTACAGAAATAAAACAAACCAAACAAACAAAACCCCTAAAAAGACCCTGGAAGAAACTATATACGTTAGGGAAAAAAGTAATGAATGAAATACTCATTTGTTCTATGGCAGACGCATCACGTAGCAGTTGAGGATACAGGCACTGGCATTGGAAATAGATTGATATCCGGACCTTACTAGGAATAACACATTGAATACCTGCGAATTGTCAACTGTGATATAATATCAATACCCACTCCTTCAAGGCTACAAGTATGGTTAAATGCAATAATCAAAGTAACAGTTTCACTACAGAGTTGGGCACATTTAACTGATAAGTATTTTGATGATGGTGATGAAGATGGAAAAGAAATATGAAAAGTAAACTAGCTTACCATGGGGGGTGGCTTAAGATAGTTTCGTAGAGGATACAGTGAGCCGAAAAATCTGTGACTTAGGTGCCCTTGGCCCCTGATTCTAGCATTGTTATTTAACTAGGAGGTTTGAGACAACTGGCTTCATTTCTCCTGGCTTCAAATCACAATTCTGCTCAATGAGGAGGTATCTTCAACCTTTTATCTTCTCTTGTGTCCGAGGTGGGCTCGCATTAAGGAAAAGAGCTAATGGGAACACTTCCTAGAGAATTTGTGTTGTAGTATTTTGTTGATTTTTTTTTTTTAGATTTGTTTCAAATAAAGAACTCATTCATATTTAGCTTTCAATGAGAAAAATTAACATGCCTGTGCCTGCCGAGCCCAAGAAAATCCCACAAAGAAGTGGCCATCTTCCCATTCCTCCCGAGGACATGGCTTGAGAATCAAAGACAGAAAACAACTTGGACTTTAGTTTGTCTTTAATATAACTAGAACTTTTCAATAGTAAACAATGATGTAAGTACGAAACATCAAAGCATGTTATCTATCAGTAGTTCTTAATGGTCACGTGGTCACAAGGTCGGAACTGAGGTCACTCATATTTTCAAGAAATAAAATTCACCCTGTTTCAGTGGAATCCATGTTCTGGCAGTTGGAAGGCAAAGGTGAGGCTCATTCTGGTGCCAAGCATATCCACTTTACTGGAAAGTAGCTTTCTTCTCTTTCCCTCCCTTCACATTTTAAAAAACTGTTCATTTTCCTTTTATATTAAAAGCTCAATGAGAACTGGAAGGTCCTTTCCTAAATGAAATAGAATTAACTATACATGCCACACATTTCTGGGTCAATATTACTGGTTAAATTCCCTCAGTATTAGAAATTCATAGAAAATTAATTGTTAAGTTAGTACACTCTCAGACCCACAATACAATTTAGAGTTCACAGTACAAGGCTCTGTGGTATAACGTGCCTATAAGCAGCTTCCTGTCATAGACTGAGGCCACGGAACTTCCCTGCAGAACAGATCCATTGTTGGCATAAACTGTAGTCACTGTGGGCTTCTCAGATAGAATGTTCTGGATGCGGAGAACCTATTCAGAGAATACAAAGTATTAATATAAACCACCATCCACTCAAGTCACTCAATCACCAATAAGCCCTGTCTTCCACAAAGACACACTGATTAGGAGGACGTGCTACTGAAAATAGCAGTTACTAATCTTTTTAATGCTTAAATTAAAGTACTTTCTCAAACTTCAAAGAAAGTACTTTCTTAAACCATCTAGTTATTCCATGCCAACACAGGATTTAAGGTTATTATAGCAATTCAGCATTAACAGAAATACTTTTACACTAATGGACCCACTCTCACTCTACTTTAACATGAACAAAAATCATGTCATGTGGTGAATTGACAATAAACCAGATATTTTGAAAATTGCTAGCATACCACCCAAGAAGGGCATATGTCTTTATAAAAATGCTTTTTGACTAGTTTCCACCGTAATTTAATATATCAAAAGATTATCTTTTCTGAAGTATGTGAATAAAGTAACATTCTGCCAATTATTGGCTTAAAGCAATTACAAAGCCACTGCATAAGTTTATTGTATTATTGGTTTAAAAGAACTAAACAAATCATCCCCTTGACAGTTTATTGTATTATTAGTTCAAAAGGACTTGAATAATTAAGGTTGAAGAACTGAAAATATAAAAACCTCTGATGAGGGAGGATTGTTCGGGTCATACACGAAGAGCTTCTGGCCATTAGGTTGACAGCCTGCCCAGATGTCCCCCGAGGAAGGATCAATAGATAAATTATCCACCAGTGTATCCAACTTAAGTACCTTCCAAATGAAAAAATGTCAACATCTAAATGACATGAGAAGCTTGATTCAATAATTTAGAGCTAACCTTTCCTGCCTCCATGCACGTGGGGGAATTATACAAATCTCCCTCCTTCCACTCTCTAACTCTAATATTCCTTAAAATAAATTTCATAATCTAGTTTGGAGCTGCTTTTCATCTTTCCTTAAATTAAGGAAGTTAGGGTGTTAATCAATCTCTCTAAGAATCTTTTTAAAAAATGAATTCTTTCTCCCTTAAAAGATGCACAAGGATCAGTTTGCTCAAGGAACTCAATCAAAGCAGGATAGGAAATTCTTAGTCAACCTAAAATATGTGTTGTTGAGCAGGAAGAAAATAATAATGGTGTGGAACCCAATTTCTACCTTCATTTATTATTGAAAGAGCTGACAACGTGCATAAATCTTCATTTGAGAATTCATCTATTAGTCTTTTCAATTGTGAAAATTCTTATTGGAATTCATTGGCTGCCATCAATACTTCACGGAATGGGCCCTAAATCTGATGCAGATATCACTCTCAACCTGCTGCTGCATGTAATCACAGTTGTTCCTCGTGATCACTGGGAACAGGAGAGTTCTCTAGTTATGGGGAGATAATACCTAAAAACCCAGAATACCTACACTAGAATTTATATTGTTCTCAGTGTGGTATGATAATAATGCCAGTGTAACTATGTAATGGCAAAGTATAAAAAAATTGATGTCTATATATACTTAAAAAAGAGGTAATTTACCTTCATTTGAGTCAAATTCATATCAGGGTTCTTTTCCAAAACATGAATTTCATGAGCCAGTGCATCAGCAACATAGATATACCTTTGCAGAAAGGACACACTGGTTAGAGCACCATGCCAATATAAAGCTTCATTAACACAGTGTGAAAGAATAAGTCTTAATAACCTGCCAAGAAGTTAATCAATGATAGGCCCTCAAGGAATGCTTGATAAAGGTCAATTTTTATTTAAAAAGTAAGCTTTCAAAATCAATTCGGTAGTGCTACAACAATCATGGAATTATTAAATTATTTTTCAAAAGGCTTGTAACAAAAAAGCAATGTAGGACATCATTTTGAATATAAAGTCTGTGATATTGCCATTGAAATGCGAATAAAACAAAATGGCTACAAAAGAAAAGCTTTTACAGTACACGATATAATTTTATATTTCTAAGTATCATTTACATATAGAAATATACGGTACAGAACACCTTAAAAGTGTTTATTTACTGAAACTAAACAAAATATTAGCACATGGAGACTTTTAAGAGTCAGAGATAAGTATCTATCGAGAATAATCTGCCTATGTCTACGGAGAGTGAACGAATTAACTGTTTTCCAGGGCAACTGTTCCACTGAGCATTTATCACATGTAATGAGGGAGGAATGTTTGCAAAATCAGTTCTTGGTCTAAAGCATGGGAAAGTAGAAAGGGGAAGTTGGAGTTTATCTATTCAATGAAGTTCAACCTCTTAACCTAACTTGATTCGACAAGCAATCAGATTCCACTGAATTTTTAGAATACCAAAGTGGCATCATAACAAATGGTCAGTTCCATTCAACAATGACTGAGCCCTGCTTTTGCATCTGGCACTGTGCTCAGCATGAGAGGACGAGGAAGACAGAAATCCTGTCTTGAGGATTTAGCTTGTCCTGACAAGCTAACAGGCTACGGAAAGACAAAGCTGGTAAGACTATAAACAATGGCAGTAGACAGAAAACAAGGAGAAAGAAAGTCTCCCACTCCAGCCAGTGAGGATGCACACCTAAGCCAGGCAGGGTTCCGTGGAGAGGAGGACCAGTGGGGTTAGGAGGCACAGTGAGAACCAGTCTGACAGGCTCCCAGGTTGGATAGGAATGGTGACAGAGAACAAGGTAAAGCTGACTCCCCCTCCACTTTCATCATTTTTTTTTTTTTTTTTTTTTTTAGCTTGAGTAACTGGAAAGTTTGACTTTCATAATGGCAATATGAGAGTTGGAGAGCAAAACAGATTTGACTGGAGAGGCTGGATGAGGTCAGTCAGAAACAATTTAAATTAAATGATTCTACATTCATTTTCTGTAATCAACAAGAAAAGAGGAGAAATTGCATCACAAAAATAAGGACGGTTAGTTGTCAAGGGATGCCACATTTATTTTATGTTATATTTGTGAGAGTTTAAATTGTTCAGTGAGCTAAGGCAGTGGACGAGAAAGCTAATAAAGAATTTAATATCCTTTCTTAGAGGTTGTGCATATGAAAACAGTGAGATAATTTTGGAGGACAATTTGGCAATATCTACTGAAGTTAACACTTAAAGGATTCACACGGTTTGAACAAGTAGGTCTATATTTAGGGCTTTGTTTTACAGAAACACTTATATAGATGTGCAAAGGGGCTCATGATACATTCCGCCAGTGCCATAGCTGGGATTTGAACCCATGTCTGTAAGAATCCAAAATCTGCATTATGCTATAATATTCTCTTATGGAGTTTTTCTTTAAAATCTACTTGGACAAGCGTAAGTTTCAGTGGTAAATGAGATATATACAGTTTTTGGGGGGGGGGTTATTTGTTTGATTTGCGTCGGCAGGGTAAAGATCAAGTCTTTGATATAAAATAAAGGTGTGTTCCTAAAAAGGTTTTTGTACAGAAAAAAATATAACCAACATATTCATCAAAGTTGAAGTTTTTGGTATAAAACAAAGGTGTGTTCCTAAAATGGTTTTTACACAGGAAAAAATAGAACCTACATATCCATGAAACAGAGCACTGGTTCAATTCAGTTAGGAATTATTCCTTGTAATAGAATAATATGTAGCCAATAAAAACAACGATTTATTTACTTAAAAGGATATACCTACCTGATACTTTAATCTGTATGCATTAAGTCTGATCACACTTCAAAATTTCTATTTGTAAAATTAAATTTATTAATAATATATGCCAAAATTCACACACATATGATAAATGTAAATATATATAATAGATACATACTGTTTATAAATACATCTATAAAATATATATAATTATAATATAGTATATGTATTCATATATGTTATATAATATGTAAAAAATTTCAAGCAGCTATTTTCATAGTGAAAAGGAAAATAAAAAGCAAAGTAAAACTTTGTCCAACACCATGACTGAGGAAAAATTAGATATTCTGTAAGGGGTCATACTTATTATCAGGTGAAATACTGATCCCATTTGCTGTATCAAATCCCTCTGCTACCACTTTAACTTCATTTGGACTGTAGTAAACAACATTTGACCACCGTAAGTTCAAGTATGTTTCCAAATACTTTAAGAACGGATCAGAGAAATAGTGGTCATTGGTGGCGTAGAAATGCGCTGGTCCAACAGCTGTGATATCATTCACACTAAAAGAGAAAAATAACAGGTGAGAGCAAATAAAAAGCCTAGTTAGTGTCCATGTTAAAGATTAAGTATCAGAGCAGAGAGAGAGAGGTTTTTTATGGCAAAAACCTACATAATGGATACA
The DNA here is from genome assembly GCA_963574575.1 of Galagoides demidoff. NCBI lineage: Eukaryota > Metazoa > Chordata > Mammalia > Primates > Galagidae > Galagoides > Galagoides demidoff. The sequence continues at coordinate 24,137 of CAUYQV010138290.1, forward strand.
TTGAACACTATCTGGGTGATGGCCATACTTAAAAGCATGACTCAACCATTACAGAAGTGATCCATGTAACCAAAAGTATTTGCACCCCTGTAAAAATTTTTAAATTTAAAACAATATTAGGTACCCTGCAGGTATATACCACATGCGCTTTAAATCTTTGGTAAGAAGTTTTCCAGAAAAAAAGTGAGTTGAAGTGACATGACTATAGTTATACACAATATATTAAAACGTTTGCCAGAGAATGACTTTGTATGGTACCTGGTAATTTGAAGACAGGGCATTTAGCAAATTATGGTAGATTATTATGAAAGAAGAGAGAACTTTGTGCCATCAGGGTATTTTTTTGACAGCAAGAAATGCAGGGTTTAACAATTATATGTAAGGATGAGCTATGCATGGCATAGCACTGGAGAGAGCCTATCTTAGAGCTGGTCAGGCCATCAGCAATGTTTACCTAGCTTCAGTTTACTCAGTTGCTGAATTTTCCTGAGTTCCCTTGCTTAGTTATTAGTCAAACTAAGGTTGACTGTTCAATTTCTACCTGCCTCACAGAGCCGACATGCCAAGAATGAACAGGCACTCAATAAACACTTGCAGAGAGATGGATGATGAAACTGCCATAGTACAATGCTTCAGGTGAGAGATTTATATGCTAAAAACAATTACATTTTTAAAATCAGTTAGGCAAGGGTGTTATTAAATTTAAATTCCAATTACCCTATGCAAAAATTTCAGAAAGAACTGCTTTATTCTTTATTAAATGAAAAATAGAGAGGTACAGGGAAGGTGGGTCTCCTTTTTCTGAAAACGCTCCATCATGCAGAGGCTGCCTGAATGATATTTATGCGCCAACTCTTTTTTTGAAGTACATTTGGAAAGAATGATTGGAAGTTACCTGCCTATGCCCTAGACTAGGAAAGCAGAAATTAAAACTATTCATCAAGTTTAAACTAAAAGAAGCAATAGGCTAATGCAAGCTGGACTGGGAGGATACACAGGAATGTCTTTTGGCCTCATCATCAACCAGCTTTATGTTAAGGAGGAGTGACCCACTTCCAACACGAAAGCCCTCAATTCTGTGAGGCCACTGCCCCAGCCACCGACAAAAGAATTTTGTATACAGTCCCATAGAAAGCATAGGAACCTCATATAAAACAGACTACTCTCTCTTGGCAGGAATAGTATTATTATTATTATTTGGGTAATGAGTCATCTAAGATAAAGAGTGACAGCAAGAAAAAACAGTAAGTAGGCGCTGTCATCTACTCTCAAGATAGGGCTGGAGAGTATCACTGTGCGGTTGGGTAATTCACCATTTCTCAAGGGAGTCCTCATACAGCACTGATTATTATAATTATCAACTTGCCCATGCCATGCGTTCCCTAATTTGTAAGGGATATATAGGAGGGCTGTCCAGTCAAGTAATATGAAAAATAGAGACATACATGGCTGGACACTTTTTGGACAGCCCTTTAATATCGGTAGATTTAAACTATATATTATGCAGTATATAGATTAGCTCTTACATATTGGTTTATAAATATACGCAGTACACACACAAACACACAGTATGTATAAGCTTTCATAAAAAGGGAAAGGACCACTCACCACAGGAAATATCTGGAAATGCCAGAGGTAAATTAGGGAATGAACAAAATAAAGAAGTACCTTGGAAGAAGCTCATGTCTGATTGTTTTCAGATGCAACAGAGAATTTTCTTCTTCTTCAAATTTAAAAATTTCCACTGTATTCTTGAATTCCGGGTGGTTTACAACAAAGAGATAAACTGTGTCATCTAAAGAAATGAAAGGACGGAGTTAATTTACAAGACATAACCACAGGACCTCTGGGCAGACACTGACATTTAAATACCACGGGCAAGGAAAGGTTGACTGTACAGCTGGTAGAGCCCTAACAGATCATTCTTCTTCCCTGGCTTTCCCGTTACTGTCTGGTGTTATTTCTGATCGCTGGTCCCTTGACCTTTAAGAGAGAGTTTCCTGCTGCATATACAGAATTCATATATAATCTGCTTATAGTTTAATTCAGAAATACAGCTCTTTTCAAATACAATAATCATAGGTATGTGAAAAGGCTACAAAAATCTAAATATTCTTTCAGGTGTTAATGGTTAGAAATTTCAAAGTGTAACATAGCTTTTTGCTAGCTGAAGAAGCAAATTGTAGACGCATATAGAAATAAGTCATAAGTTAATTGGTCTCTTCCTATAAATATGATCTAAATACATCTTCTACAGTCATTTGTAAACCACTGTATGTTTCTAAACATTGGTAGCTCATTGGCTCTTACCATGGTCTACGAAAGTGCTGATGCCATGTGGATTAAATGTAGCCAGATTAAACCCACGGCTGATTCTTAATTCCAGGGCCCTCAGCTTTTCTTCTTTTAGATCCATCATTAGTATTCCCCCAGGCTTATCTGGTGCAAAGCTGTGGAGTCCTGGAAATTTTAGACCCTTTCCAAAACAGTGAAAAAAGTTAAATACAAAGGCTTAAGTATTCTTATATAGTAGACGAAAGTGGGAACTATACATGAATGATAGCGACTGGTTAAAGGTGGTGGCAGAAAGCCACCAGTGTGCACACTCTCTTTCTTATACATTCACAAGCCCAGAGAGGAGATAATAGAAAAAACATTAATCGAGAGCTAGAAAGCTGAAAGCTGATCAATAGCTGATTTTGATGAATGGAGACACCAATCAGAGATTTATTCTCTTCAGAGAGTAACCAGAAGGCTGGTGGACTGGGAGATTCCGGGCAGACCTGAGGGTGGAGACAAGTGAATGTTTACTATCTGGCTGGGAGCTCTCAGGCTTGGGCCTGCACGCTGCTTCTACAATGCTACAAGTCGTGGTCAGCAGACACAGGCCTCACACTTCATCTCCAGTCCATCAGCAAATCCTGTTGGCTTCACCTTGAAAATATATCCTTTCATGAGGGCACAAACAGTTCTCCGTGCTTCCTCCCTCTGGCTGCCCAGGTCCAGATCCCCATCATGACTGTGGCAACTGCCTCCTAACCGGCCTTTCTGCCTCTGTCCTTAACTCCCTACTGTTCACTGGCACTTCAGCATCCAGTCCCCGTCAGGCCATGTCACACCTCTGATCACAACACTCTAATGGCTTCCCACCACCCTCCAATTAAAGGCAAAAATTCTGTAATCCTAACTACTGGAGAGGCTGAGGCCAGGGGATCGCTTGAGCCCAAGAGTTGGAGGTTGCTGTGAGCTATAATGCTAGAGCACTCTACAGAGGGCAACAAGTGAGACTCTGTCTCAAAAAAAAAAAAAAAAAAAGAAAGAGAGAGAGAAAATTCTTCCCACGGCCTAAAAGACCCTGTGTGATGGGCACTTCTGCTCTGTCCACCTCAGACACCTATCTCACTTCCTTCATCTCCTACAATGCTCTTCCTCCTTGATGTTCTTCAACAAACCAAGCACATTTTTGATTTCTGCCTCTGGGCTTTTAAACATTGTTCCCTCTGCCTGGGACTATTCCCCCCCTCCACCCCCAGCATCTAGAGTCTCTTCCCTCAATGTCTTTATATATGTACAAAATGTCACCCTCTCAATGAGGCCATCTTTCACCAAAATACCCTTGTCCTGGGCCATTCTGTTCTCTTACCCCGGCTTACCTCTCCCTGGCCGTTCCTGCTGTTGGACATAGATATACATATTTACTTAATAAATACAACATATTTACGGAGTGGAGGGCAGAAACACACAATCTCCTGAAGAGCTCAATGTTACTCCCAGAGCACAGCTAGCTGTACAGCTCCTCCCAAGGTCTTTGTGCTGCTCTTCTTTTTGCCTGTAAGTCTCCTCCCATCAAATCTATAAGACCCATGACTTCCCTTCCATTTGCCTGATCTCTTGGCAAATGTCACCTATCAGAGAGGCCTAGAATGTCAGCATGATGCATCCTCCCCACAGCTGTCATGTCCCGCTGCCCCACCTTGTGTTACATTTTTATAAAGCACTGTCATCACCTGACGTGTATTCACAAGCTCCATTAAAACACAAGGGGTGGACTTTGACTCATTTGTTCCCTGCTAGATCCCAGTTCCAGGGCACAGTGCCTGGCATATATGCAGCCTTTCCCCACTGACACTCAAAATGTCACCTTCATCATGTACTAGACCCATTTACACACTGTCCATTTGGGGACTCTTTCGCTCTTCTGAGGTCTCATGCTTATTTCTGTGTCAGGATACCACTTTTTAAATTTCCCTGGCTTGATATATAAGATATGTGTATACTATATATATGAGAGATGAAATTATTCTGAATGGAACATTATTATTACTACATTTTTAATTTGTTTTATTCATAGTATGTGGGGGGAATATAAAATTGAGTTTTATATGTTCCTTTTGAATCCAGAAATTTCTCTGAACTCTCCTCTTAGTTCTTTCTCATAGTGAATCTCTCTCTGAAAAACAGGTACCACATTATCTGAAAATAATGGCAGCACTATCCTCTCTTTCCTATCTTACATTGCTTTTCCTCGTTTTCTTGGGTTATTAAGAATTCTAATGGATTACTGACAGTTGTGATGGTGTTGGGCATTTTCTTCCTGTTCTAAACATTAATGGGAATTCAGCCATTAAGAAGGATATTTGCGGCTCGGTGCCTGTAGCTCAAGTGACAAAAGTGCCAGCCACATACACCAGAGCTGGCTGGTTCCAATCCAGCCTGGACCTGCCAAACAACAATGACAACTACAACCAAAAACAGCCGGGTGTTGTGGCAGGTGCCTGTAGTCCCAGCTACTTGGGAGGCTGAGACAAGAGAATCACTTAAGCCTAGGAGCTGGAGGTTGCTGTGAGCTGTGACGACACAGCACTCTACCCAGGGTGATAGCTTGAGGCTCTGTCTCAAAAAAAAAAAAAAGATATTTGCTCTAAATTTCTGGGAAATTTCCTTTTTGTTCTAATTTGCTTGGAGGTTTTAATTGGGAATGAGTATTGAATTTTGCTAAATGCTTTTCGGCCTGCACTGAGACGATCCAGGTCCTTTCTCTTTTAAATCAGTTAAATAGTAAATTATTTATCCATCCATCTATAAAATGCTGATTCATCCTTACATTCTTGAAGAAAAGTCTTTTAGGTGATAATAAATTTTATTGCACTACTTTAGTCAGTTACTAATATGATGTAGTCATATTTTATGCAACTGTAAGGACACAAATTTAGACATAATAGGAAATCTCCAATTTAAAAAAAAATCTATCTACAATTGCACAATTTCATGGTTGGCAGACCCAGAAAGTAGAACAAACTGGAAATATGTTCTTCTTCCATGGGACTGCTACTTGCGTTGTTAGAAACCTCCATTCTTTAACTGAGTCCCAAAACAGTAACAGGTTCATGTGCACAGGAAGCTCTGTCAGGCACTGATCACTATCCATGGTAATTTTAACATCCCCTACTATTTAAATCTTCTTTTTTCTCTTTCTAATGGCAGTAAAACATACATAAAATCCACTATTTTCACATGAATCCTTTAATAGCATTAAATTCACACTTTTGTTTAAATTTATTTTGGGGGGGGCAAGGCTGGGTTTGAACCCGCCACCTCCAGCATATGGGGCTGGCACCCTACTCCTTTGAGCCACAGGTGCCGCCCAAATTTTTAAATACTTTATACCATGTTATCCAATTGCTCATCAGGTGTGATGTTAGTTTTGACATGACCCTCAAACCCGTAACTGTGGAATAAAGTGAGTCAGATGAGCCAGAGTGCTAGGATGAATAAACAACCCCCGCCATGTACGGGCTCTTCAATCAGAAAGGAGCACACGTTGGAAAATGTTAGAGATAATGATGAAGAAGTGAAAATTGGCAGTAAAGTAAATTTACAAAAAATTAAAAAATAAAGGAAGAAAAGGTTGAATAACTAAAGACAGTTAACAGGAAAAAGCAAAAAAAAAAAAAATTCTACTGACACGGTAGATCTTTGCAACTATACTATGCCCCTCAGCTAAAATGCTATAGATTGATGTGCCTGGAGAGCTCATCCCGCCTACTTCTGGTTCATTCCTCCGGGGGTTATAAAGAAATCCTGATTATACATGATTTCTAGATGACACAGACCTCTAAGAACACACGCTTGCAAAAAACAAACAAAAGGAAAACCAATACGATTGCCTTTTACTTTATTCAGAATTTGTGCATCTCTAGTTATGAATGATTGCAATCAGTAGTTCCATGTTTTTTCCTGACCCTATAGACACATATCAAAGCATACACTTCTACGAAATAAACCCAGATCACTATTATAAATATCACTTTACTGATTCTATATAGGCAATCATATGAAAGTTTTCTTTTAAAACCTTATTTTTTACGTTAAACATAAATATTGGCGTTTCTGCTAAAGTGCACAGTATTTCTTTTTTCCCTCAGTAGCAATCACCAGCTGCTCACAGTTCTTCATATAAAAACCATCAGAACCCTGATGAGTTCTAATCCTCATTCCCTTCCAAGCTGAGTTCTTCCACTTTTCCCTTACAGAAGTCTGACAACTACTTTATTAGTGTGGAGACTCTATTCTAAAGTATCTCCAAGTTTTTCACATCCCTCCTGAGTCTCAGAACTTGAAAATAATGGATGTTGAAAGGGAACAGAAAAAATACAGGCAGAGTTTAGAGCTGGATACTTGTTCCTAAAGAAAAACTGGAGCCATGAAGATGCCCAGGACACTTACCTCTCCCAAGCCAGAGAAGCAGGTGGTTAAGGACCTCCTCATCTGCCTGCTCATCTGGATATCCAATCAGAATGGATACTGGAGCCAGCCAGCATCACACAAGCTGACCAATTTTAAAGCTTTTCTATCATATGCCCAGAAAGCATATTGCTTTTTCTATAGTAAGAATTAAGGCAAAGTGAAGGGTATAGGTAAACTTAATTGCTGACTTTCCACTTATGACAAGCTGCTCAGGGGGCAAAAGACAACCAAGAAAAAGCATCAGCCTTGGTTTGGCAAAGTTAGTATAATGTTCAAAAATAATTAATAATGGCAAGAGTATTTGCTTAAAATTGAATGTGAATTGGAAAGAAGGGTAGATGCTGTATTTAAAGTAGTATAATGGTCATATTGAATGTCCATAATACTGCTTCAAATATCCTTTTTAATAACACACCTTTAAAACACAGATGGCAATGGAAGATTTTATGGCAACGCGTTAGGGAAATAAAGAGCAATGCAGGCAGCCCCCAGGTTACAAACGAGATAGGTTCTGTAGGTTCTTTCTTAAGTTGAATTTGTATGTAAGTTGGAAGAGGTAGATTTACCTACAACCTGTAATAGCTCCCGTTTGTAAGTGCAAGTTATGTGTGAGCTAGATGTTTGTAACTTGGGGACAAGTTACTGTAACAGCCTCCATTCTTAAGTGCAGGTTGTATAAGAGTAGGACGTCTGTAACTCGGGGACTGCCTGTATATCAACTGGCAAAGAGCCTTCACCTCTACATTGAGAAAAGCTTGAAGACAGGTTTTCCAAAATCCTCTTTGACCCACCCTTTTTTTCAGTACATATTTTGGAAAATGAGGAATGTTAAAAGCAAATTGCTATTTCACAGGCCTAATCAAATTCCCTTCCACCTCCTCTTCTGAGTCTGGGGAAGGAAGGAGACACTCACCACACTGAAGAAAGCCAGACCATTGGGAAGTATGTCAATATCTTCAGAGCCAGCTTCTGTAAGTTCAAGGAGCAGAGAAACCTCATGTGGAAATTCTGTTACTTGTTAGATAGAGCATAACTGGGACTTTGTTTACTTTACCAGAGTGCCTGTATCTTTAGGGATGGTTCCAATTTCATTTTTGCAAGGCACCATTCTTTTTAATAAATGTCAGTTTAAACCCCTTCCTGAAGTGAACTTTTGACTTTAAATATTAGATATTTTATGTTTACTCAAATCAAAGTCAAGTTATCACCACATTTCCAGCTACAATACAGAAAAAGTTGACATCTGTAGACTCGTATGATAAACATCCAGATGTCTGTATAAAAGTAATTGACATCAGGGGAATATTACTTTGAGCAGGAAGGGCTCACAGTCATTTAACCATGCAAATATCCTTGTCCTCTTCTCTGCTCACTCAATCTGAAGCAAACAGACATTTCTCTCATTAACGGAGATAAAACACCTGGGATTGCCTAGTCCCTCTTTAAAAAATGGTGCCTACTTGTTCTCATAAGCAATGAAAGCTTTCCATTTAATCTTTAAATTTAGGCTTTAAATTACAGGAAAAAAACTAGCAAAAGAAAATTAATGAAAAATACTATGCGCCTAAGCCAAGTTGAAGCTTCTAACTCCCATCTGTGAGGCCTGCTACAATTACTATTGATTGTTTATTGATTGTCTGGGGTACACTCCACACAGCACAGCAAATAATTAGATATAAGACTTTCCCAGCGGTCTCACTGTATAAATTCCGCAGACAGATAATAGACCCAAACACAAGAAAAGAGGCATAAAAATGGCTTAGATTAAGCCAAATCATGACACATTCTTTGAGTCCAAAAAATCCAATCTTCTCCTTTAAGACCTCACCAAAGGATTTTTCCAAGATTATTTCTACATTGTCAAAGCCAAACAACGTCTATCTATGCAGCCATTTTGGTTTTGATTCATGAGTTTGCATTTAGCCAGCTGACTCCAGTTTTGCTTGCTCTATCATAGTGAGGAAATAAAACAAAATAAAAATGCCAAGAGCTTCAATCTGTAAGGATAACCCATTTGCCGGGCTTTAGGAAGAAGATCTACAGGGTGTCTGTAAAGTTCATGTGCAATTTAAGTTGAAGTGTGTTTTATTAGAGATGTTCTCAGCCTGGACTTTGAAGGTCCCTAAAGAGCCACAAATGGGCTTCAAAGAATCTATGACCTTTCTGATATTCTACACAATGCACAACATCTCAGGTATGTACAGATGAGAACTTTTTTGTGAAAAGTGTCCTTGACTTTTCACTAATTCAAAAAAGGGTCTGTGAGCCCCTCGCAACCCAGAAAGTTGAGAACCACTAGACTTCAGTCCCATGATGGTTCTACATTGGGAATGAGCAGAAATCAGGGGACTTCTACCCCACATACACATGCACACACACATAGAAATATGCATGTGAATACACACACACACACACAGAATTCTACTCTAAGTTTTGCTTTTCAGAACCATTTAGTAGAAACAGAACTAGTTAAAATTTGTTTTTCCTCAAGAATTAAGAGAATTTAATTTCAATGTATACATGCTTACACATATAGAAAAAAAGGGATATATAGAAAAAAATCAACAATGATTCTTGGAGTGCTATGACTTCAAGTGATTTTCATTTTCTTTGGACTTCTCTTTGTTTAAAATTTTCTGCAAATAGGATAGTGCCTGTGGCTCACAGGAGTAGGACACTGGCCCCATATGCTGGAAGTGGTGGATTCAAACCCAGCCCCGGCCAAAAAAACTGCAAAAAAAAAATAATAATCTGCAAATAATAATATTATTTTAATAATCAAGAAAAGAAAAATATTTTTAAAAGATACCTTTATTTCAATCACATTACAACATCTTTTTGTTTAATTCTAATGCCTAATTCCAGTGGGGAGAAAAAAGTGTTAACCTGTATGTACCCTTCTTTGGAATATTTTCTAGAATTATTCCCCCATCTCCATTTCTACAGCCATATTGCAATAGGTTTTTATCATCTCATATCTCCTCTTTGGTGTGATTATTGCAAGATCAGCCAATGCTGGATAAATCTTTCCTCCTCTAATTCAGTAATAATAGTAATGATAGCTGCTAACATACATTAAGTACATACCCAGTACCAGGCTCTTGGTAAATACCCTTACACAATATCTCATATAAGTTCATAACACTAAGAAACAATATATATTTTTTAACATCTTTATTGTTTCAGCCACTTTAAGTCAGGTATCTTTTTTTTTTTTTTTTTGAGACAGTCTTACTATGTCACCCTAGGTAGAGTGCCATGGCTTCACAGCTCACAGCAACCTCAAACTCTTGGGCTTAAGCAATTCTCTTGCCTCAGCCTTCCAAGTAGCTGGGACTACAGGTGCCAGCCACAATGCCTGGCTTTTTTGGTTGCAGTTGTCGTTGTTGTTTGGCAGGCCCAGGCTAGTTTTGAACCCACCAGCTCCAGTGTATGTGGCTGGTACCCTAGCCACTGAGCTACAGATGTCGAGCCAAGAAACAATATTATTACTCCTTATTTTAGAGTTGAGAATATGAAGCCTTTAAAAAGATTAAGCAAATTGCTCAAGGTCACGAAGTAGGATGCTAGGGCTCAAATCCTTTGGTCTGACTTGAAAGCACATGGGGGGCGGAGCCAAGATGGCGGACTGCAGCCAGCTTTTTACAGAAGCTCCCGTGCAGAAGGAGGCTGAAAGGACAGAAGTTTAGCTAATTAGCTGATGGTTTGGAGCAGAGCCAAGAGAGAAGATTGAGGAGCACACTTCAACCTTCCTGAGGCGAGCTGCGACCCC
>CAUYQV010138292.1:0-10151 GCA_963574575.1 Galagoides demidoff
GGCGGGCGCCTGTGGTCCCAGCTTGGGAGGCGGAGGCAGGAGACTCGCTTGAGCCCAGGAGTGGGAGGTTGCTATGAGCTGTGATGCCATGGCACTCTACCCAGGGGGATAGCTTGAGGCTCCGTCTCAAAAAAAAAAAAATATTCTTTTTCTTTTCTTTTTTTTAGACAGAGCCTCAAGATGCCGTCCTGGGTAGAATGTCGTGGCATCACAGCTCACAGCAACCTCAAACTCTTGGGCTTAAGCGATTCTCTTGCCTCAGCCTCCCAAGTAGCTGGGACTACAGGTACCCACCACAACACCCAGCTGTTTTTTCTTGCAGTTGTCATTGTTTTAGCTGTTTTAACCAGCCTCAGTGTTATGTGGCTGGCACCCTGCCAACTGAGCTACAAGCACTGCCCAAAATATTCTTTATGTTAAGTAGTCATATTTGGGGGTAAAATTTCCTTAACTCCTTCACACTGGACAGGGAAAGTGCTGCTGCCCCCATACTGATACAGTGTTCAGTTCCTTCCCTTACCACCAAGGTGTGAGCTCAGGACAGGGAGTACAAAAGGTGGGAGCCTCTAGGCATAGGGACTGTCAGATGGACAGTCCAAAAAGCAGTAGACGTGAGTCAGACATACTAAGATCTCTAATCTCAGCAAGTCAGAACTGCTGAAGGGAAAAAAAAAAAAAAAAAAGAACTTAAGACTGTTCCTCATCTGTAAAGGAAGTACCCAAAGGGCTGAGTGTCTTGGCTCACACTTTTAATCAGAACACTCTTGAGACCAAAGCAGAAGGATCACTTGAGCTCAGGAATTCGCTTTGCCAAGAGCTATGATCCCACTTCAGCCTGGGCAACAGAATGAGACCCTGTCTCTAAAAAAATAAAAATGAAATTTAAAAAATAAAAGGAAGTACCCAAGGAACACATAGTAGGACTGAACTTTTCCTCTCTCCTAAGGTGTTCTTATTGGGTGCCAACTCAGGAATCTAATCTCTGTCTCCCAAATTTAAACATGACAGAAAGGAAATAGCACTATAGTGGACCCAGGTAGCAAGGAAGGTGCTGAGGCTGGCTGGCCTTGGGGATCCTGAAGCAACAGCATACAAATACACTATAGAGCTAGGTGGTTAAGATCCTACTATGACCAGGCACCACCTATGGCTCAGTGAGTAGGGTGCCAACCCCATATACCAAGGGTGGCGGGTTTAAACCCAGCCACAGCCAAACTGCAACAAAAAATAGCCGGGTGTTGTGGAGGCACCTATAGTCCCAGCTACTTGGGAGGCTGAGGCAAGAGAATTGCCTAAGCCCAAGAGCTGGAGGTTGCTGTGAGCTATGACTATGACACCATGGCAACAAAGTGAGACTCTGTGTCTTACAAAAAAAAAAAAAGATCCTACTATGACCTTCCCACACACAAACACTGAGGTGAGCTACATCTTACCCTGGCTGCCAGCAACTTTCAGAATCCCCTTATGAAAAAGGGGAATAACAGGAAGAAACAATCTAACGCCCCCTTCCTATAGAAGGCTGCCACTAGCCATCTGGGGAGACAACTCATCCTAAGTCCTTGGAATGAATCTAGGCCAAGATGGTGCTTGGGTTTCAGCACCACTGGAAAATAAAGGACAGTTTGGATCTCACAAGACTGCTGCCTTGTCCAGGATCAATCTCATAAAGCTGTTCCCAGGGCAAGCACCATCTGTACCTCCTTTGTTGTTCTTTATTTTCCCTCTCAAAGATACCCTCAACACACACACACACACACACACACATATACCCATGGCAGAGAACAGCTGAGCCAGAAGAAGCTGAAGAAAACAGCTTTTTATTTGTTACTATAAGAACCAATTACAGAATCCAAGGTTAAAAAAACGGACAAAAGATCTTTATTTCTGAGAACTGGCGTACAAAAGGCGGAGGGAAGGAGAGAGTGAGCATGGCCCGGGGCTGATGCCAGCTTAGAGGCCTCAAACTCCAATTAGGAAAGTCCGGACACCGGACAGAAAGAGATACCCCCAATTAGGAAAAAAAAAAAAAAGATAAGACATGGCAGTGCACGCCCCCCTCCCCCAAACAGGTACTACCACCTGATAGCTGTTTACTCTTCCCCCAACCCCTTTCACAAAGGGAGGCAAAATTTTTAAAAAATTAAAAAACCCTCCCCCCAAAACTGTCTGAGACAACTGTGGGTCCTACCCCTCAAAACAGGCTAGGTTCCCACATGGGCCAAGTTCCTGCAGTCTGCCCTCCATCACCAAGCATGGAGAGGAGGAGGCATGGGAAAGGGAACAAATCTCAAGGTGGTAACACCAGAGGGCGCCCAACCCCTCCAGGGACACACTCAATTGCTCCCTCCCTCCCTCACTTCTCACTCCCCTTGATGCTAAAGGGAAGGAAGGTTTGGGTGCCCTGGGCACCCACCCTCTACCTTTTTGCCTGCCTCCCTTCCCCATAGATGCTCAATCCTCTAGAACAATGGGCTCATTGGTGCTGGCAGGATGCGAAGGTGGAGGTAAAGCGACTGAGGGCCGCACTGCTATCAGCGTTGGCTTCACCTTCAGCGGCAAGTTAGGCCTGCGGGCAGCTCGCCTCATTTCCAGGTGGGTCAGGGCCTTCCGTAGGGCCCTAGCCAGAAGGAACAAGAAAAGAGAAAAGGTTTAGAGAATAGTAAGACCCACATGTGAAATCCCACATACCACAATGTAATTCTGCCTTCTAGTCCATTCTTTTCCAGCATCCTCAACCAGCACCTACGGCTTTCCTGGACCTGGATTTTTTTTTTTTTTTTTGAGATAGTCTTGTGTTGCCATGGAGGCATAGCTCACAGCAACCTCAAACTCTTAGGCTCACCCTTTTTTTTTTTTTTGAGACAGAGCCTCAAGCTGTCCCCCTGGGTAGAGTACCATGGCATCACAGCTCACAGCAACCTCCAACTCCTGGGCTTAAGCAATTCTCTTGCCTCAGCCTCCCAAGTAGCTGGGACTACAGGTGCCCGCCACAATGCCCTGCTATCTTTTGGTTGCAGCCATCATTGTTGTTTTGGCGGGCCCAAGCTGGATTCGAACCCACCACCTTAGGTGTATGTGGCTGGTGCCTTAGCCACTTGAGCCACAGGTGCTGAGCCATAGGCTCACCCTCTTAAGCAGCTTGGGAATATAGGCGCCCAAGACAGTGCCCAGCTAGTTTTTCTATTTTTGGTAGAGATGTGGTCTCACTCTTGTTCAAGCTGGTCTCAAACTCCTAAACTCAGGCAATCCACCTACCCCAGGCTCCCAAAGTGCTAGGATAACAGGTGTGAGCCACTTGTGCCCAGCCCCTGGAGCTAGTCTTCCTCAGATACTCCTATTTCCCATATTCAGCAACCTAGACTGGCAACCTCTTGGCCCCTCCCATAGTAGACTCCCCTACCTGGTATCTTTTGTGGCCACAAACACCACAGGATTGGGGGCATCAGCTGGGTTTAGTTTTTGACGCTTGGCTGCTGGCTGTGAACCTGAACGAATCCCTGAGGCTAGAGGCCTTCCATTGGCAGAGAAAGGAACTCCTGCCATCTGGAAAAGGGTAAGGCAGCACAATGAGGGAGGGGCCCTCTCAGACTCCTTCCAGAAACAGAAGCCCACCCAAATCAGCTTGGCTCACTCGTCTGTCAACTCACAGTCTCATAGGCCCGTTTCACCATAATGCCCCCCAGTGCCCGGTTCTGGGTCAGCTGGTTTCTGTTGATTGGTGTCTTGGTACCCCGAGGTGTTTTTGGTTTTAGAGGTGCCTGGGCAACTGCCAAGGGAAAAAAAAAACAAAAAACAAGTAGGGAACTTTGTATTTTTCCTTCCCTATGCAGTTTGTCTTGCTTGTTTCCATCTCTTTTCTTTCTGGCATTCCCAAAGTAGTGATGGGGGAAGGATCTGGCCAGTAATAACCAGTATTTCAAAAATTGTAAGACTGTGGTCTTATCAAATCAGTATGGTTATACTGGGTAAGGATAAAACACTATTAATCCACAAAAATACAGTTTGTTAGACTAAATCCATGAGGACTCACAAGAAAGAAAATAGTAAGAAAAAAAAAATAGGACAGAAAAGACTGGGAGATTGACACCACCCTAGCTGGTTCCCCACCTCAGATCCACAGTCTTAATTCCCCATACCATACCCAGATCTTTCACAATAGTTGCCAGGGGCAGTCGCACCAGAGGGTGAATCTTCAGTGGAGTCTTAGCAGCCTTAGGAAGGCGAATGGAGCCTAGAAAACAAGCATGAAAGTTTCTGAAGGGGATCGGCGCCTGTGGCTCAATCGGCTAAGGCGCCAGCCACGTACACCTAAGGTGGCGGGTTCAAATCCCCAGCCTGGGCCCGCCAAACAACGATGGCTGCAACCAAAAAATGACCGGGCGTTGTGGTGGGCGCCTGTGGTCCCAGCTACTTGGGAGGCGGAGGCAGGAGACTGGCTTGAGCCTAGGAGTTGGAGGTTGCTATGAGCTGTGATGCCATGGCTATACCAGGGGGATAGCTTGAGGCTCTGTCTCAAAAAAAAAAAAGTTTCTGAAGGAGGCCTGGTGCGGTGGCTCACACCTGTAATCCTAGCACTCTGGGAGACAGAGGCAGGTGAATTGCCTGAACTCACAGGTTCCAGAACAGCCTGAGCCAGAGCAAGACCTCATCTCTAAAAAATAGCCAGGCGTTGTGGAGGGCACCTGTAGTCCCAGCTACTTAGGAAGCTGAGGCAGAGAGAATCACTTGAGCCCAAGACTTTGAGGTTGCTGTGAACTATGACACAATGGCACTCTACTGGGGGTGACAAAGTGAGACTGTCTCACAAAAAAAAAAAAAAAAAAAAAGCTTCAGAAGGGACTTCACTATTCAGGCCTCTTCTGGGGCCAGAATTCACATCTAATCTCTTTAAGGAACCCCTGTGGTAGGCTGGGAGTGGTGGCTCATGCCTGTAATCCTAGCACTTTGGGAGGCCAAGGCAGGTATGATTGCCCTCAGCTCACAGGTTTGAGACCAGCCTGAGCAAGAGGGAGACCCCACCTCTAAAAATAGCCAGGAGTTGTGGCAGGCACCTATAGTCCCAGCTACTTGGGAGGTTGAGGCAAGAGGATCACTTGAGCCCAAGAGTTGGAGGTTGCTGTGAACTAAGATATCACTGCACTCTACAGAGTGATAAAATGAATAAAACAATAAAATAAATTTTAAAAACTAAAAAAATAGTATCTGTTCTTATCAGTTTAGTATCTGATACATCCTCTATCTGAGAACAATATATTAAATGGATTTTTGGAGCAGGGAGGTGGAGTAGGAGCTTGCTCCATCCACTCCACCCATTGACCTGGTATTGCAGTACTTCCAGGAACAGTACACCCCTTTGGGGAAAAGAAAACATTAAAAAATAAATAAGGGCGGTGCCTTTGGCTCAAGGAGTAGAGTGCCAGCCCCATATACTGGAGGTAGCAGGTTCAAACCTGGCCACTGCAAAAAAGTAAATAAATAAAATTTAAAAAATAAACAAATAAATAAATAATAAATAGGGGCAGCGCCTGTGGCTCAAAGGAGTAGGGCGCTAGCCCCATATGCCAGAGGTGGCGGGTTGAAACCCAGCCCTGGTCAAAAACTGCAAAAAAAAAAAAAAAAAGGAAAGAAAGAGAGAAAGAATGAAC
This sequence comes from Galagoides demidoff, assembly GCA_963574575.1. Classification (NCBI taxonomy): domain Eukaryota; kingdom Metazoa; phylum Chordata; class Mammalia; order Primates; family Galagidae; genus Galagoides; species Galagoides demidoff. Next base: position 5,646 of record CAUYQV010138292.1, read on the forward strand.
CCTTGTGGTCTACTTCCCTACCATCATTAAACATCCAGAGAATCATTGGTCTCTCTGGCCAGAGCAACCTTGAACCCACCCCCACCAACCCTACCACTCCAGGCCCTTACACTCTGCCTTAATGGCATTGGCATTTATAGGGGCATAAGGTCGTCGGGCAGCCCTCCTTGGTTGTAATAGGTCCCTGCACATTCGTCTGGCAAGACGGGTCAGCTTCGTGGTCTGAAGCAGAAAGGTTTGCCTGTTCTTAGCCAGTAGCTTGGCCCGGTTGGCGCTGGTTGTATAGGGAGAGAGACTTTGGGCTTCAGGTCTAGACAAATGACCCCTTGAGTGTGGCTCCTAGAGGAAGGACATAGGAAAAAGAGCATTGCTCAGCACTGAGGCTCCTTTTCTTCCATTCCCTGCAGAGAACAATTTATTCCTGTCTATTCTCTCTACTGCTGCCCAGAGACCTGCCTGGGTTCCCAACCAGTATCAAGCAACACCCCATGACCATCCAACCATTGTCATAAAAGGAGTTAGGTACTCTGCTGCTCTTCACCTAAAAGCTTGCATCATATACTTAAAGCTCTCCCCTGACTGACCCCCACTGGTCCTTACTGTAGTGCCACGAGCAGCCCCCTCAAGCTGGGTTGGAGTCTTCAGTCCCCCATACTTTTTCCAGTAGATCCAACAAGAAGCACAGAGACGGCACTGCATGTTGGGTGGGCCCCAGGCATACCACTGGGCAGACTGTGTGGCTACAGGAGTGTGGAGATGAGGAAGAGAGAGGGAGGAAACAGAAACATGCTAACTGAGCCTCTCAGGTTCTTTAGCCAAAGCAGACCTCCCACCCATCTCCAGCATCTCCATCTCTCTGTGGGACTCACTGTGGCAGCTCTCGCAAGTCAGGCCCTTCTGAAATCCAGCCCCATTCATGCCAGGTTTTGAACCCACAGAAATTATCTGGTTAGGGTTTGGCTTAGTGCTAATAGAGGAGATGAAAAGAAGAAGCCAGAGTCAAGAAAATGAATCAATTTCTACCGTGTCTCTATAATTTGACCCTGCCTCCTGCCCACCCCCAATCACTGAGGAAGACACAGATTAGAGGAAAAAATGAAAACATGCCAGTCTCCCCTAACCACAACACTTACTAGGTGGGGATGTAGACCTGTTTCAGTTTGCTGTCTGCTTCAGCAGCTTTCAATCTTTTCTGCAGGAAGGAAAAAAGAAAGAGAAGAATCAGAGCATCACAACAGGGAGAAAGTCATCAACTTCAAAGGCAGAGGTGAGCAGATGACCTCTGGTCCAGCCTCCCCAGTCCAGATGATACCTGCTGAATATACCGGTCTGTGGTTTTCCACATATAATAAAACTGGACTATGCTGGCAAGTGACTTCCAGGGTAGCTAAGGAGAGCAGAAGAAAGAATGATGAGCTGACAACTGATCCCAGGTCCTGATTCCCTCACTTGTCGTCTCTACCACCTCTCCTAGCCTGAGCCACTTACAAAATCTTGGCGAATATCATTGAAATCCTTCCCGTACTTCTCTAGGGCTTCCTCAAATAGCATGGCTTCTGAGGCAGACCATTCTTCCATCTCATCACGACACAGTACTGGGCCTCCCTGAGGTACCAGGGTTGACATGGCCTTAGCCAGGTCATAGCCATTCCTTTGCAAGGTATCCATTGCGTGAAACTACAAGAAAGCAGAGAACAATACTGAGGACCTCAGCACACCCCCCCAACACTGCTCTTTAAACACTCCCACTCCTTCAAAGACACCCTCCTCTCCTGTGCCCAGGTTCTTCAGATCTCCACAAAGCTCAGCCTGCCCAACTACCCACCAACTTCTGCTTACCAGGGTAATGTCTCTGGAGGCGGCTGCTGCACTCATGTGCAAGCTTGGCTGCCGAATGGAGCTGCTGCAATCTAAAGCTCTCGCGAAGGTCCCCACAGCTCTAAGAGAAAAAATGAGAAGTCAAGAGGGAAAGAAGGGCGGCGCCTGTGGCTCAAAGGAGTAAGGTACTGGCCCCACATACCAGAGGTGGTGGGTTCAAACCCAGCCCCAGCCAAAAACTGCAAAACAACAAAAAAAGAGGGAAAGAAGAAGAAAGCCTAAATGGACTGAGGAACTAAACCAGAGGAAAAAGAAAGAAAACATTCATGCCAAAATAAATAAATAAAATCCACCTCTAAAAATGGACTCAGAACTATGTCCATACCAACCCCAGCCCACCTTCCCCATCCACCCACCCCTCACCGAGCCACCACGAGAAACTGATCAATCTGCCGGTCTGTGAGAGGATTGTCTGGGTCCCACACCTTCATCTCCATCTTCTGTTGGTTCCGATTATCAGATTCTCCTGGAGAATGGAGCAATGGCATCAACATGGAGAGGGCAGGGGAAAATAACTGGTCTCTTATCTATCACTCACAATAGCACTTTCTTCTTCCTCTTCTGCTGGGATTCTGTCTGCTACCTCAACTCTCAGACTTCTCTTCCCAACTGTGCCCAAGTGCCCCTTTCAGGTTCACAACAGAAAGCCTTGTAGACTGCGTACCAGGGCATGCCATTCATGGAGACTATGATGTTAAGGTGCCCCTTGGAATAAGATAACTCAGTAACCATATACTCTGTCCTGTTGCTTACCCTCTGCCAGGCGATCTGGGATCTCAGCTTGATATTTGCAACCAACTCTGATCTCCCCCTGATCAGCTAGAAGTGTCTTCTGTACAGGGTCAAACACCAGTGAGTAAAAAAAGCAGTCCTGGAGGTGGGGAGAAAGAAGATAAGCAGGGCAGCAATCCACGGAGGCAGGGAACAGTGGGGTGTATCTGGAGTTCCCTAGACAGGCAACCTGTCAACCCTGTACCTCATCACTATTCTACTTTCCTCCTGCCAATACCCACTCCCTTTCCTCTTCTCCCAACACCTTCTCACCTCCTTTTCCAGGTACTGGCTTAAGATATCTGTCTCATTCAGGAGGGTCACACTGCATTTCCCCCTAGAGGAGACAGGTCAGAAAACCCGGGGTGAGCCACTCTTTTTGTCCTCATAGCCATCTCCAACACACCACCCACTCGTCTCCATCTTCTACTTAAGTGCACACAGGCCATGCTGGGCCCCCCATCCTGTACCGTATGTGGGTGGCTGGTAAGGATTCAAATTGCCGAGAAAGAAAAAGCTCCCGGTGTTTCAGTTGATGTCGCTGTTGCTCCGACACCCCTGGCTGCTTTGATTCCTCCTCAAACTCCCCTGGGAGATTAGGGAGGAAGAAACCAAGTCAGATGCTAATCCAAAAAGACGCAACCTTGGAAACAACTGAAGGAAGGCTTCCTATCTCAGCTGTTTTTTCACATTTCCCCAGCATCTGCTGTCTACGCACTTACTCTACCAGTTTTCTCTCTTAGCCAATGAATGCCCAACTCTCTTAGGGAAGAATCAATAATACTCTTAGGAAAGAATTGCTGAGAGTACAAAGAATGTCTTAGAAATACATCCCAAACCCAGCTGCCAATGCTCAGACTCCACTCATAAAGCCCAAACCATGTCCAGGTCAGACTCCACAAGTCATCACATTTGCCTCTTTTTAGCTAAACCAGCCTGAAGTCCAGGAACCCAGAAAGATGAAAAACTATCACATAAAGTTTATGTTTACCAGTTCCTCTTTTCAGATTTCAGGAGACATTTTGCTCTGAAACATCACATGAATCTCTATCCCCCATTTTCTACTTGGGTAGTAATTGTTTGCAGGGCTTTCAAGGACAGCATCTCTCAAACTAGTGCCAAAGCCTTTCTGCCCAAGGAGCTGCAGCATGCCTCAAAACCTTGGTGGAAGGGGTTAACCTGGCTGGGAGCCAACTCAAGTGGGAGGGAGCAAAAAAGCCTCAGGCCCAGGCTCACTGGTGCATTGTTCCCAACCTCAGGGAGAAGGGGTGGGGGAGGGTGCAATAAGCTCCTCCCCCAGTGCTCCGGAAACCCTGTACTAAGGCAAGAGGGACCACACCTCCAACATCCTTTCTGATTGGATAAGGACAAGGTCAGCCCCTGCCAGATGGGGATTGAAACCCCAAAGGGCTAGGGAACTTGGTAAGCTCAGCTCCTCCTTAACCCTTTGTGTCCAAAGCAGCCTGAAAAAAGGAAAATAATTTAGTAAGGAAGAACAAGAGGAAAGGAAAAGAAACCCAAAGCAGGAAGGGAAAAAGCAGGTAAGGAAACTGAAGGGAAAAAAAACATTTTTAAAGAAGATAATAGCTTAGGCTCGGCGCCTGTGGCTCAATCGGCTAAGGTGCCAGCCACGTACACCTAAGGTGGCGGGTTCAAATCCCCAGCCCAGGCCCGCCAAACAACAATGATGGCTGCAACCAAAAAAAAAAAAAAAAAAAATGGCCGGGCGTTGTGGTGGGCGCCTGTGGTCCCAGCTACTTGGGAGGTTGAGGCAGGAGACTCGCTTGAGCCCAGGAGTTGGAGGTTGCTATGAGCTGTGATGCCATGGCACTCTACCCAGGGGGATAGCTTGAGGCT
>CAUYQV010138296.1:0-12554 GCA_963574575.1 Galagoides demidoff
CTGTGGTCCCAGCTACTTGGGAGGCTGAGGCAGGAGACTCGCTTGAGCCCAGGAGTTGGAGGTTGCTATGAGCTGTGATGCCATGGCACTCTACCCAGGGGGATAGCTTGAGGCTCCGTCTCAAAAAAAAAAAAAAAAATACCATGCACTAGCTGGATTAAACCACAGACATTTCTCACAGTGCTAAAGGCTAAGAAGTCTAAAATCAAGTTGCCAGTAGATTTAGTTTATGGTGAGGGCTCATTTCCTTATTGTCAGACAGCTGCCCTCTTGCCTTCTCCTTGTATTATTACGGTTACATGGCAGAAAAAGGATGCGCTGTGTCTCTTCCCTTCCTTTTTTTTTAAACAGAGACTCACTCTGTCACCCTTGGTACAGTGCCATGGCATGACAGCTTACAGCAACTTCCAACTCTTGGGCTTAAGTGATTCTCTTGCCTCAGCTTCCCGAGTAGCTGGGACTACAGGTGCCTGCCACAACACCTGGCTATTTTTGTTGCACTTGCCACTGCTATTTTAGCTGGCTGGGGTGGGCTAAACCTGCCACCCTTGGTATATGGGGCCAGTGCCCTAACCACAAGGCCACAGGCACCGCCCTCTAATCCCATCATTCCTATGACTCTGCATCCTCATAATCTCATCTAAGCCAGTTACTTCTTTAAGGCCCCACCTCCTAATACCATTACTGTATAGTTAGAGCTTTGGCATATGAATTCGGGGGAACACATTCAGGCCATAACAAAATACTGTAATCAAACTTTCATTTTACAAAGGTCCCACTGGTAACCATGTGGACGGTCACAGATAGCTGTGCCAGTGTACACTACATGAAACACCACATCAGAAGGGCACACATTGAATATAAGAATATTTATTATAACAATTAGCTGACAGATGGAGGTAAAGCGTCATGAGGTAGAAACACCCCTTTCTAATTTGCACAAAAGTACAGTAAGGGGTGGCAGTATCCCTGGTCCTGTGAAAGTCAATTGGGAGATCAGTTAAGAATCACTCAGGTCGGCTCAGCGCCTGTAGCTCAATCGGCTAAGGCGCCAGCCACGTACACCTAAGGTGGGGGTTCAAATCACCAGCCCGGGCCCGCCAAACAACAATGATGGCTGCAACCAAAAAATGGCCGGGCGTTGTGGCGGGCGCCTGTGGTCTCAGCTCCTTGGGAGGAGGAGGCAGGAGACTCTCTTGAGCCCAGGAGTTGGAGGTTGCTATGAGCTGTGATGCCATGGCACTCTACCCAGGGGAACAGCTTGAGACTCTGTCTAAAAAAAAAAAAAAAAAAAAAAAGAATCACTCAAGTTGGCTCGGCGCCTGTGGCTCAAGTGGCTAAGGCACCAGCCATATACACCTAAGGTGGCAGGTTCGAATCCAGCCCGGGCCCACCAAACAACAATGATGGCTGCAACAAAAATATAGCCAGGTGTTGTGGCGGGCACCTGTGGTCCCAGCTACTTGGGAGGCGGAGGCAGGAGACTCGCTTGAGCCCAGGAGTTGGAGGTTGCTGTGAATTGTGATGCCACAGCACTCTACCCAGGGGGACAGCTTGAGGCTCTGTCTCAAAAAAAAAAAAAAGAATCACTCAGGTCAGCTCGGCACCTATGGCTCAAGTGGCTAAGGCATCAGCCACATATACCTAGGGTGGCAGGTTCAAATCCAGCCCCTGGCTGGCCAAACAACAATTATGGCTGTAACCAAAAAATAGCCAGGCATTGTGATGGGTGCCTATGGTCCCAGCTACTTGGGAGGCTGAGGCAGGAGACTCGCTTGAGCCCAGGAATTGGAGGTTGCTATGAGCTGTGATGCCACAGCACTCTACCTAGGGGGATAGCTTGAGGCTCTATCGCCAAAAAAAAAAGAATCACTCAGGTCAAAAATCTCTTTATCTACATTGAGGCCTGCAGGTAGGGATGTAACATACATTAAAGAGATTGAGTCTGTCAGACACGATTGCAGATTGGAAGGGGAGGAGGATCCTAGATCACTCCTGGTCTCTGGGTCTGGCTAAATGTAAAGCAAGTTTGCTGGAGTAAGAGAAAGATCTTAAGAGAAATTGCCTTTATAAATAAGAGCAACAAACTCTCAAGAAATGTAAAAACACTATTTATGGAAATCTATAGTATCTTAGAACAAATCTTTTAAAACATATTAATATCCTTTATGAGAGAAAAAATTTTAACTTTATTGAAAGACTTAAAGGAAGTCCCAGCTTGGTGCCTGTAGCACAGTGGTTACAGTGCTAGCCACATGCACTGAGGCTGGTGGGTTTGAACCCAGTCCAGGCCAACTAAATAACAATGACAACCGCAACAAAAATATAGCCAGGTGTTATGGTGGGTGCCTATAGTCCCAGCTCCTTGGGAAGCTGAGGCAAGCGAATCACTTAAGCCCAAGAGTTGGAGGTTGCTGTAAGCTGTGATGTCACAGCACTCTCCCAAGTGCAACATAGTAAGACTCTGTCTCAAAAAAAAAAGAGAGAGACTTGGGCAGTGCCTGTGGTTCAGTGGGTAGGGCGCTGGCCCCATGAGGACCAGATTAATATATACCAAGGGTGGTGGGTTCGAGCTGGCCCCAGCCAAACTGCAACAACAACAACCAAAATATCCGGGTGTTGTGGCGGGTGCCTGTAACCCCAGCTACTCGGGAGGCTGAGGCAAGAGAATCGCCTAAGCTCAAAAGCTGGAGGTTGTTGTGAGCTATAACTTCATGGCACTCTACTGAGGGCGATAAAGTGAGACCCTGTCTCAAAAAAAAAAAAAGAGAGACTTAAAAGAAGTTCTAAATTAATGGATAGATGTACCATGTAAATGGATAGGAAAACTCAGTATTTTAAGGACATCGGTTTTCCTAAATTGTATCTGTAAAGGCATTGTCATGATCTGGTCTCTGCTGGGTGATGTTGACTCTGGTTTTGGCAGAGCAAAGGGCTAGAAAAGAGCCCCCTGGGAGGCAGAGATCAGTTGACCAATAGAAAGTGGCCTCATTGTAGCTCACTGCAACCCCAAACTCCTGGGATCAAGTGATTGTCTTACCCCAGCCTCCCAAGTAACTGGGACTATAGGTACATTTCACCACATCTGGCTGATTTTTTCTTTTTTTGGTAGAGACAGGGTCTAGCTCTTGCTCAGGCTAGTCTTGGACTCAAGCAATCCTCCTGCCACAGCCTAAAGAGAAGAAGGTTTGATAGTCCAGGATTTCTGTCTGGATTAGATCCCTGCTTCTGCCCTAAGCAAGTTACTTAAACTCTTTGTACTTCAGTTCCCTATCTATAAATGGAGATAATAATAGCAATAACCTCAAATGGTTACTGTGATATTAAATTATTTAATACATATAAAACACTTAACATAGAGCTTATACAATGATAAGTATTGTATAAAAATTAGCTATTACCATAATCATTATTAAAGTTATTAACTTTATATTCACCTTATAGATTCATGATGGGCAGCAGAAATAGTGAGGAGAGGGATATGTGAGTGAATTCCAGGGGCTGAACAAATAAAACATGAAAACTGGATGTAAGGGGTGGAGGAGCAGGAAGGGGTACACACATCCCAGAGTAACAGTGTTCTTTCACGTCTGCTTAAGTTAATATTTCAGGTTACAAATGACCTCCTTGCTCATTCCTCATTAAATTCTCACACCATGTTTGAGGAGTAGATATTAGAGCCATTTTACAGATTTGGAAACTTAGAAAAGCTAAGTAAAGTAACTGGCCCCATGAGGACCAGATTAATATTTGCTTTGCTTACCACTACATCTCTATCTAGCACCAGAGCATAGTTCTGGCACAAAGAGTAGAGCCTGGATAAATACTTACTGGTTAATAGGGAGAGTAGGTCAAATGAGTGTTCATTCTTTTGCTTCTGAGCCCAGCAGATGTGATAGGTCCTGTGCCAGGTGCCGTGGGGAGGCAGAGATTAACCACATGGGATCTGAGAACAAGAGGAACTCAGAGCCCAGCAGGTTGATAAGCTATATATAAATTTCTCCCCTAGAAGCATTGAGTCTTCCTTAAGGGCAGATGCTCTAGGAAGTAACCCAAACCCCCTGCAAATATAAACCTTAGTTGTATCGCTGAAATTTGGGGGGATGTTTGTTACATAGCATAACTTACCTGGTCTACCTAATACATTGTAATTCCCAAGCTTGACTGACAATAAGAATTGCCAGACATTATTACTAAAAACTCAGGTTCCTGGGCCCCAAGCCTGATGTACTGAATCAGAATTTCTAGGAAAGAGGCTTGGGAAACTGTACACTTAATAAACTTTCTCTCTAGCTTCAGGAGAGTCCAACAGCTACACTTTGAAGGAAGAATAGGAATTTGTCTTGGCGATATGAGAGGGAATGATGTTCCACGAGACATGAACAACATCAAGAAAGGTATGGAGGTAGAAAAATGCAAAAAATAACTTGGGACTGGAACAAGAGGGTGCATGAGGGATGGCGTACTAAAATGGAAAGCCAGGTTGGGAAGTTGGGGCTTTATCTCATGAGCAGTAGGGAGCCAGGGAAGTTTTCTGAGCAGGGCCTGGCCTGGAAATATATATATTTGTTGTTGCAGTTTGGCCAGGGCGGGTTTGAACCTGCCACCCTCGGTATATGGGGCTGGTGCCCTACTCACTGAGCCACAGGTGCCTGTATATATATATACATTTTTTAAAGAAACAGAGTCTCACTGTGTCCCCCTTGGTAGAGTGCTGTGGCGTCACAGCTCACAGCAACCTCCAGCTCTTGGGCTTAGGCGATTCTTTTGCCTCAGCCTCCTGAGTAGCTGGGACTACAGGTGCCTGCCACAATGCCAGGCTATTTTTTGTTGCAGTGTGGCAAGGGCCAGGTTTGAACCCACCACCCTTGGTATATGGGGCCAGTGCCCTACTCACTGAACCAAAGGAGTCGCCCTTTTTTTTTTTTTTTTTAAAGATAGAGTTTCACTTTGTTGCCCTCGGGAGTGTGTGGCATCACAGCTCATCAGTACATCAGGCTTGGGGCCCAGCAACCTCTTGGGCTCAAGCGATTCTTTTGCCTGAGCCTCCCAAGTAGCTGGGACTACAGACACCCGCCACAATGCCTGGCTATTTTTAGAGACAAGGTCCCACTCTGGCTTAGGCTGGTCTCAAACCTGTGACCTCAGGCAATCCACCAGCCTCAGCCTCCCAGAGTGCTAGGATTACAGGTATGAGCCACCTCGACTGGGAGGCTTGGTTATATTAATGCTTTAGAAAGGCCAGTAGGGGGTGGCACCTGTGGCTCAGTAAGTAGGACACCAGCCCTATATACCAAGGGTGGTGGGTTCAAACCCCGCCTCGGCCAAACTTCAACAAAAAATTGCCAGGCTTGTGGCAGGTGCCTGTAGTCCCAGCTACAGAATCACCTAAGCCCAAGTGTTGGAGGTTGCTGGAGGTTGCTGTGAGCTGTGACACCACAACACTCTACTGAAGGCAACAAAGTGAGACTCTGTCTAAAAAAAAAAAAAAAAAAAAATAGGCCACTAGGGCCAGCCATAGTGGCATGTACCTGTAGTGTCAGCTACTCTGGAGCCTGAGGTAGGAGGGTCACTTCCGCCCAGGAGTTTGAGGCTGCAGTGAGCTGTGATAGGATAACTTTTCTCCAGTGTAGGTGACAGAGCAAGACTCCATCTCTTAAAAAACAAACAAACAAAAAGAGCAACTGCTGCATAGGAATCTGGTGCACGATAGGGGACTCACTGTATAGTGTGTAGATTTTGAGTGATCATGGATGTGATGAGCTCAAAAATCACTGAGCAATGAGAGGAATTAGCATTGTCATCACATCATGTGTATCTCCATTGTTAGAGCTGTAGCCAGATTCAAGTGTGCACTTTGGGCAGCGCCTGTGGCTCAAAGGAGTAGGGCGCCAGCCCCATATGCCGGAGGTGACGGGTTCAAACCTAGCCCTAGCCAAAAACTGCAAAAAAAAAAAAAAAAAGTTGTACACCTGTCCCTCATTCCTTCCCTTCTTTGTCTTTATGCCTGGGTAAAGATGCAAGGGAATGTGGCATTCATTCATTCATTCAAATTTTTAGTGAGCATCTACTTTGTGCTTGATCTGTGTTGGTGGATGGAAAGAAGCAGACATAAGGCAGGCCAAGGCTGGCTAGTAGAGAAGCAGACTCAGCCCACATCTAGTGAGGGCATCTGCCTGGACTCCAGTGAGAGGCTTGAATGAGCCTTAAGGATAAAAAATCTGACTATCAGAGAAGGGGCTGAACAGTATTCTGGATAGAGGAAACACACAATGAAAGACCCAGAGGGGTTTGGAGTCCATGATTCCTTAGTGTGATGAAGGTCTGGGGTCTATGGCACAAGAAGGAAGGGGCAGGAAGAGGAGATGATGGTGGGTTCAAAGGACAGAGCAGGCTTTTGAGTGTAACAAAGGAAGCCATGTTGGAAGTGTTGGTGGAGGGGACTGACATTATCACATTAGTTTGGGGGACAGTCATACTAGGGGCTATGGAGGAAGATGGACATGATGGAAAGGGGCTTCCAGTGGGAAAACCAGGAAGACCTGTGCTGTAATCCTAGCACGCTGGGAGGCTGAGGCAGGTAGAATGCTTGAGCTCACAGGTTTGAGACCAGCCTGAGTCAGAATGAGACCTCATCTCTAAAAATAGCTGGGAGTTGTGGTGGGTACCTGTAATCCCAGCTACTTGGGAGACTGAGGCAAAAGAATCTCTTGAGCCCAAGAATTTGAGGTTGCTGTGAGCAATGACACCATGGCACTCTACCAAGGGTGACAACATGAGACTCTGTCTCAAGAAAAAAAAAGGCTCAACAACAAAAAAAAGGTTAGGGCACTGGTTACTGGTTAGGGGCTGGTGGGTTCGAATCTAGCCCTGGCCTGCTAAACAACCGTGACAATAAAAAAAATAGCCGGGCTTTGTGGTAGGTGCCTGTAATCCCAGCTACATGGGCGACTGAAGCAAGAGAATTGCTTAAGCCCAAGCATATGAGGTTGCTGTGAGCTGTGATACCACAGCACTCTACCAAGGCTGACATAGTGAGACTCTGTCTCAAAAAAAAAAAAAATGCAAACAAGAGCCCCAGCCCTTAAATGCCCTTAATTAATTTTGTGTACTTGGATATGTTACTTAACCGTTCAAAGCCTCAGTTTCCTGATTTGTATGCTTGGATAATGAGGTTGGAAGGTTTATAGAAGGTACCAGCATCTTGAGTGGGACACAGTGGATGCTCAGAACATTTTGCCATTGTTATGATAGGGAAGAGAGTGGAGGACAGCTTTCCATCTGCTTTGAGTGCTGGGTGGATGGACATGCCACCTCTGGCAGAGAACACAGGAAGGACCACTTTGGGTAGGCAAAGTCATTGTCTCTGAAGCTCCCATATCAAAACCCTGACCTTGCTCATTACAGTTGTGGATCTACTCATGACTCTGATAGCATCTTTTGTCTCTGTATTCTTGGTGTCCAGCTCAGCGCTTAGGCACATAGTAGGTGCTACCTTTGAGAAGATCTGGCTTGCAGGGATAGATGTGGGTACTGGGGCAGGTAAATGCAGAAAGGTACAGGTAAAGAGAGATGAGAACCTGGGATGGAGCCCAGGAGACCCTGAGGTCTAGGGATTGTGTGAGAACCAGAGAGCTGGACAAAGGCTGGGAAACAACATCCAGAGGTTGGGGGCAGCAGGGGATAGAAAGCAGGAGGTAGGCAGAGAGCCAAGGAGGGGAGGGTTTCAAGAAGAGAGAGGTCATCAGGGTCAAATGCCACGAAAAGATCTCGGATGATAAGGCCTGATAAGTGGTCCATGGTCTTGCTATCAAGGACATCACTGGGTGGTTGGCAAAAGCAGAGTCAAGGCCTAACCTGTTGGGGACCAAAGCCTCATAACTGATGTGATGTTAAGATGTGGAGGTGGGGAGAGGGGAGGTGGGCATTAAGGGGGGGATGCAGGGTGACTTGGACCCTCAGTGGTACCAGATTTACCCTTTCAATAAGGATGAATTTTATTTTTAATAGAGCCATGTAAAGATGGGGCAGGAGGTCTTGAGGGGTAGGAAGTACCCTGTCCGGAGAGGTAGACAAGCAGAGCTCTGAGACCAAGCACAGCTGAGGTGGGGGAAAGCATACAGAGTGGGGAAGGCTCTGTGAAACAAGCCCCCCATGTCCTCAGCAAGGGTTTGGCAGATTCTGCATCAAAAAACAAACAAACAAAAAAACCCCAAAAAAACCCACGGAGGGTCAGTATTGCTATTTCCAGTGTCCAAAGAGCCTCCTACAGGGACACACACACCAAGGGGGCCGTGCGCAGGCTCACACAGAAACACATAGACAAAAAACAAAATCTATCTATATCTTCTAAGTAAAGGGATCAACATCATCTCTCCCCAGGTTATTCCCTTAATTCATTCCTTTACCTCTTTCTGCGGTTCCACCCCACCCCGCAGGCCATCCCAGCATCTCCATGACTGCCCCCGCACCTCTTCTCTGTCTCTCTCCGCATCTCTCTCTGCTTCTCCAGCTCTGCCCTCCCCCACCCGCCTCTGGGCTTCTCCAGTCCTCCTAACCGTGTGTCCCCCACCCCGGACTACAACCCCCAGGCGCCCCCAGCCCCGGGCGCTGCGCATGCCCCCTGCTCCCTGCCCCCTCCCGGCTCCCCCCTCCCTTCCTCACTCCTCACCTCCCTCCGCCCCCCTCCCCCGCGCTTCGGCTCCCGCATCCCTCCATCCAACCCTGTGCCGCAGCCGCATCGCCACCGCAGCCCAGGCAGAGCCGAGCCCGGCCCAGGCCCCTGTCCCTGCCGGCCCTCGGCCCACCGCCCCCGGCCCCGCCCCCGCCCGCAGGCCCCCAGCAGCGGCTCCGACGCCCCCCCCCGGCGCCCCCAGACCCCGGCCTCTAGCACCGAGGCGGGAGACCGGGAGCAGCAGCAGAGGCAGGAGGACGAGGAGGAGGAGGAGGAGCCGTCGCAGGATGAAGGATCGGACTCAGGAGCTGCGAAGTGTGAGCTTGGGGGTGGGGAAGATGGGGGGGCGGGACCCCAATATTTGGGGAGCGCTTAGGGAGGGAGTGGGGGAGGTGCTGGGACGTGGGGGCGAATGATGAGATTGAAGGTTGGTAGCCGTGGCACCCCAGTATCTCCAGGCACCTGATGTCTCCAGTGAACCTGCATTTTGGGGACAGTGGCTGGAAGAGGTTGAAGGCCATTAAGACATAAGGGGGCCCAAGCGGTCTCAGGCCTGGACACCCCACATTCCCAGAAAAGCCCTGGGGTCTAATCTGGAAATGGGAGAGTGAATGTCAGAAAATGATAGGAGGGTACTGTCATACTCTGGGCAGGTTTGCCAAATTAGAAGGATGGGGGCGGCTATGGGCCAGGCTGAGAGTCTAGGAGGACCCAGTTTTGAGTGATGCTGTGGGGAAGGACACAGGTTGGGACTGAGATGCCAACACCTGCCAGTGAATGAAGTGTGTGTGTGTGTGTGTGTGTGCACGCGCGTGTTGCTCCCCGTGGGAAGGGGACACCTCCCAAAGACTTGGAGAGAAGGGGTGGCCTCAGGAGACAGCCAGAAGGCCAGGGCCTGAGATGGGTGACCCCAGGGGTGGGAGATGGGGATGCAGAGGAAAGAGGAGGAGGTTCCACATACAGGGCCACAGAATTGGGTTGTGTGACATGGGCTGAGTTCTGCTGGGGGAACTGGGGCATCCTGAGCAGCCAGGGGCTGATGTGGGCCCAGGTCTGCAGGCCTGGAGTGGCCAGGCCCCAGGAGTCTGTCTGGCGGTTAGTTGTTTGGGGGAGACAGAGGAGGGTAGCACTGGAGGCTGCTATTTGGAGGGGCTGGGAATGGAGCTTGATGAGAATGGTTTCCGGGGCAGGAAGGTTGCTGAGGCATTTGAAGAAATGACCTGGGGCCTGGGGAGGCAGAGCTGGCAGTCGCAGTGTGCTTGTGCCCATGATGTTATGTTAATAAAAGTACTGGCCCAGGTCAATGTATCCTGATGCACTGAGTCTTTACCAGAAGCTGATTGGTTGTTACACTAGAAGTTATTACCCTATGTGACAGATGAGGAAACTGAGGTTCAGAGATGGGAAGGGACCTACCCAAGGTCACCAAGCTAGTGTGTGTATAAAAGAGTCAGACAGGAATCTAGGTTTCCCATCTACCAATTCAACATGGATCTCTGATTTTCTGGCCTTTGAAACAGAAGTCTCAACACTGGGGATAAAGAACTCTGTCTTTGGAGACCCTCCTGGATTTGGGAGTGGGGAGCCAGGCAGAGAGACAGGGGAAGGGGCTTGGAGGCAAGTGATTGCTGTCTCTGGGGACAGACAAGTTGGCTAGTGGTAAGAAAGGAGGAGCTGGTGATTGAGAGAGGGAATTTTCAAGGTTTATTTATTAAACTTTCCCTGAGTATATGCTCAGGCGTGAGTAAAATGGCAATAATAATGACCAGCATTGTTCTAAGTGTTTATACATATTAACTCATTTTGATCCTCACAGCAACCCTATGAGGCTGGTACTAGCATTGTCTCATTTTACAGATAAGGAAACTGAGGCTTAGAGAGATTAAGTAATTTGACCAAGTCACCTAGCCAGTAAAAGGCAGGATTCAAGCCCAAGCAGGCAATCTTCAACAACGGTGTTGTCAATTCCCCTTCTCTCACAGTTGTTTGCAAAACAAATTTCCATCCATAATTTTGTAAGATCTTCACCAACTTCCTGGTAAGGTAGGGGGACTGAGAGGCTGCTTCATTTTATAGTTGGGGAAACTGAAGCCCAGAGTGGTTGAATAATTTGCCAAAAGTCACACAGCTAGCAAGTGAGGAATTCAGATTTGAACCCACCTCCCCTGCTGCCACCCATCCAAGGCTATTAGATGACATCCAGGGAAATGGAATGTGGGTTGAGATGAGATGGTGGTGGAATTGAGGTATAATCAAAGTGAGGAGGGAAAAGACCAAGACAGGGATGGAGGGGGAGGCAGGGGTTGGGGCATCCTCATCTGAGTGAGTCAGAGGGCCTCTGTCCAGAGGTAAGGAATCCTATCTACTGCAACTGCCAGGCTGCGGGGGAGCTGCCAGGTGGGGAAGGCTGGAGGTGGTGTGGAGGGTTTGAAGGGGCTGAGGGAATGCTAATGGCTTTGATGTTAGTCACAACTGGGAGAAACAAGATTTGGGAGGGGGCAGTGGGGTTGAAAAAAGCTACCAGATGCAGGGAGCGGAAGGGTCTCCCTGTCAGAATTCAGAGCAAGGAGGCTGGGACGCAGGAGGACTGGGCAGGCTGTGGGGAAGCTGGGCACAGTGCCTCTGAGACACTGGACAGATGAAGCAGGGGCAGTGGTGGGAGTCTGGGGCCCTGATTTTTTTTCCAGCCAGTACCTTAGAGTTTGCAAGGGGTTCTCAAGTCTGTTTATCACATAGTGATTGAGGGCACAGATGAGAATCAGACTATCTGGGTTCAAATCTCAATTTTACTACTTCCTGTGTGACCTTGGGTAAGTTGCTTAACTTCTCTGGTCCTCAGTTTCTTCATGTGTGAATTGGAAATACCAATAGCACCTGTTTCCCAGGATTGTTCTGAGGTTGAAAACTAGTTAATAGGAATCCAGGCATAGTGGCTCATGCTTGTAATCCCTGCAACACAAGAAGCCAAGGGGGGAGGATCACTTGATGCCAGGAGTTTGAGACAAGCCTGGACCACATAACAAGACTCCATTTCTACAAAATAAGTAAATAAATAAATCAGATATGGTGGCACATCGATAGTCCAAGCTCCTCAAGAAACTGAGGCATGAGGATCACTTGAAGGAAGAGTTTGAGGAGTTTGAGGCTACAGTGAATTATGATGATGCTACTGTACTTGGGCCCCTGGGTGACAGAGTGAGAGTCTGTCCCTAAAAGGAAAACAGTAACATGGGTAAAGTGCTGAGGAGGGAGCCTAGTACACAGCAATGCTCTGTGTTTCATATTCCATAGATAACTTGTTTATTTATCTTGAACATTATCATAGGAACCCCCTGAAATGGGCAGGATGTGACTCCTGGTTTGTTTTGGAGTAAACTGAGGTCCAGAGGGGGGAGGAAAACACTGATTTGCCCAAGGTCACATAGCTCTTAATGACACCACTGGGTTGAACCAGGGTTTTCTGCGTCCAGTTCACCCAAGCTCCTTTGGTTGGGAACTGGGATGTGCTGGGCTGGAGGTGCAGGCTGTAATGGGGAGATAATCAGCCAAACAGGTGTCCCGAGGTCCAAGGAGAGGGGCCACATGGAGTAGAAAGCAGGAGAAATGGGGAAATAGGAGACTGTTTCTGAGAAGAGGGATGAGAGGAGGCAGAGGGAGGAAGGTGAAGTCTGCAGTGGGGAGGCCTGGATTTGAGGCTGCATAAGACTGAGGCTACTGGCTCAGCGCCTGTGGCTCAATTGGCTAAGGCGCCAGCCACGTACACCTAAGGTGGCGGTTCGAATCCCCAGCCCGGGCCCGCCAAACAACAATGATGGCTGCAACCAAAAAATGGCCAGGCGTTGTGGCGGGTGCCTGTGGTCCCAGCTACTTGGGAGGCGGA
>CAUYQV010138298.1:0-24638 GCA_963574575.1 Galagoides demidoff
AATGGCCGGGCGTTGTGGCGGGCGCCTGTAGTCTCAGCTACTTGGGAGGCTGAGGCAGGAGACTCGCTTGAGCCCAGGAGTTGGAGGTTGCTGTGAGCTGTGATGCCATGGCACTCTACCCAGGGGGATAGCTTGAGGCTCTGTCTCATAAAAAAAAATAAATAAATAAAAAACCACAAAAACTTCATAGATGATCGTGTTAGGTGTGAAAAAAGACAGTTATACCTCATTGTTTCCCATCTGGATGCCTTTGCTTGTTTTTTCTTGCTAGACCATGTATAGTAGTGATAGGGGACATTCTTGTCTTCATTCTGATGCTGGGGGAAAGAGTTCCATTTTTTACCATTAAGTATGATGATAACTGGAGGTTTTTCACTATACCTTTGTTATTAATAGAAGGAAATTCCCTTCTATGCCTAGTTTACTGAGAAATTTTATGAGGAATAAATGTTTGGAAATTTTATGAGAAATGTCATATATTTTGCATATGTTGAGATGAGGATATGTTTTTCATTTTAGGTTTATTAGCTTGGATTTTTTAAGTATTGCATTTCTGAGATAAACTCCATTTAGTCATTACTATAGACTGAATTGTGTTCCCCAAAAATTCATTTGTTGAAGCCCTAATTCCCATTGTGACTGTAGGAGACAGCATCTTTAGGAGGTAATTGAGCTTAATTGAGGTCATAAGTGTAGGATTTTCTAGGACTGTGGTTTTATAAAACGAGAAAGAGAGATTGCATGTTCTCTCTCTCTCTTTTTTGAGGACATGGTAAGAAGGTGGCTGTCTGCAAACCAGAGAGAAAGTCCTCACCACAACCTATCAGTACTGGCACCCTGATCTCAGACTTCAAGCCTCCAGAACTGAGAAAATAAGTTGAAAATTTTAAGCCTTAGTATCATTATGGTATCAGTCAATGGTATCATTATGGCAGCCCAAGAAGCCTAAGACTGTTGTTGTGAATTACCCTTTTTATTATATATACAGAAGGGGCAAAAAAAAAAAAGTGTATGCATTTTAAAAAAGGAAAAAAATAGTTTAAAATTCTAATACTCAATATATACTGATAACAAAAGATGAATACAAGTCACGTTTGACTTCTTCAATTACAGAAGGGACTCAAAGTGTCTGTGTCCAGACACTCCTGATCACAGGGAACTACTGCTTGAGCAGTGTTGACCAAAGTGCTCAGCTATATCCCTGTGCATTCCATTTCACTTTTTCCCAAAGTACTGCCAGTGTAACCAGTTTTCTAAAGTACATCACCTCCTTTAAGGTCCCCTGTAGGTAGAGGTCAAGGGGCAATAAGAATGTGGGGGAAATCAGCTACACCTCATCATCCTGTCCTTTGTCCTGCCAAACTCTCAATGTGGTCAGCTCTCAGGTCTTGCTGCATGTAATAATCTTTTTTTTTTTTTTCTTTTTTAGAGACAGAGTCTCACTCTGTCACCCTCGGTTGAGTGCTGTGGCGTTACAGCTCACAGCAACTTCCAGTTTTTGGGCTTAGGCAATTTTCTTGCCTTAGCCTCCTGAGTAGGTTGGACTATTGGCACCCGCCACAATGCCCAGCTATTTTTTTTTTTTTTTTACTGCAGTTTGGCTGGGGCTGGGTTCGAACCTGCCACCCTTGGTATATGGGGCCGGCGCTCTACTCACTGGGCCACAGGCGCCAACCTGCTGGTAATAATCTTAAGACAAAAACTTTCCTTTTGACTGTCTTAAGAATGCATTGTAGGCTTGACGCCTGTAACACAGGATTATGGCTCCAGCCACGTACACCGAGGTTGGAGGGTTTGAACCCAGTGCCTGCCAACTAAACAATTGCAACAAAAAAAATAGCCAGGCATTGTGGCGGCACCTGTAGTTCCAGCTACTTGGGAGGCTGAGGCAAGAAAATTGCTTAAGCCCAAGAGTTGGAGGTTGCTTTGAGCTGTGACTCCACGGCGCTGCTCTACCCATGGTGATATAGTGAGACTCTGTCTCAGACAAAAAGAATGCATCGTGTGTTTGTTCTGCTAACTCCTGTCATGTGCACGTTGTTTGATAGACTTCTGTGCTGAGCATGTGAACTGTTCCAACACTGTAGCTGCGCAAGGTCTCTGAGACCTTCCTTTGTGCACATCACACACAGTATGTGCATCTCGAACATATCCCGAATACATGTAATTATTAGGTAATGCTGGAGGTTCTGTTGTGTACTCAGGCCTCCATTGTCATACTTCCACACATTCTCGAATTTTAAATGCCACTTCAAAATGGTCTTGTGCTCCTAGAACAATCATGCTCCCATTTTCTGTCCTGCCTGTTGCTTTCATTTGATTAAGTTCATCTTTTGAGAGAATGTCAGACTGCACATTGCTACTGTAATTCAATTCAACTTTGAAAAGGAATACTTAGATAATATCTCTGAAAACATGTTCACATAATTTGGACACTAGCAGTATTTGTTAAACCTGTGTTAAGAAATTGCATGCCGGGTGCAACGACTCATACCTGTAATCCTAGCACTCTGGGAGGCTGAGGCGGGTAGATTGCTTGAACACACAAGTTTGAGACCAGCCTGAGCCAGAGCAAGACCTTGTCTCTAAAAATAGCCAGGTGTTGTGGAGGGCATCTATACTCCCAGTTACTCAGGAGGCTGAGGCAAGAGAATTGCTTGAGCCCAAGAGTTTGAGGTTGCTATGAGCTATGATACCATCACACTCTACCCAGGGTGACAAAGTAAGACTTTGTCTCAAAAAAGAAATTTTGCATCTTTGTTTATGAAAGATATTGGTCTGTGGAACCAGAAAAAAACCCATATAGCAGCTGGGCAACTATGGCTCAGTGGCTAGGGTGCCAGCCACATACACCAGAGCTGGTGGGTTTGAACTCAGCCTGGGCCTGCCAAACAACAAGGACAACTATAACCAAAAAATAGCCGAGTGTTGTGGCAGGCACCTGTGGTCCCAGCTACTTGGGAGGCTGAGGTAGGAGACTAGCCCAGGAGTTTAAGGTTGCTATGAGCTGTGACGCCATGGCACTCTACCAAGGGTAACATAGTGAGACTGTCTCAAAAAAAAAAAAAAAGTATAGATAAGGCAGTTCTGAGTAATGGAAACAAAGCCAGGGGCATCAGCATACCTGACTTTAGGCTATACTACAAGGCCTTAGTGGTCAAAACAATATGGTACTGGCACAAAAATAGAGACATAGACATTTGAAATCGAATAGAAAACCAGGAAATGAAACTAGCATCTTATAGCCCCCTAATCTTTGATAAACCAAGTAAGAACAGACACTGGGGGAAAGAATTCCTAGTCAATAAATGATTCTGGAGGAACTGGATAGCCACATGTAAAAGCCTGAAACTGGACTCACACCTTTCTCCATGAACTAAAATTGATTCCAGATGGATAAAAGACCTAAATTTAAAGCACCAAATGATAAAAATCCTCAAAAAAAGCATAAGAATAATACTTGAAGATATCAACCTGGGGAAAGACTTTATGAAGAAGACTTCCATGGCAATTGCAACAAAAACAAAAGTAAACAAATGGGACTTAATTAAACTGAAAAGCTTCTGTATAGCTAAGGAGACAACAACCTACACAATGGGAAAGGATATTTGCATATTTTGAGTCAGATAAAAGCTTGATAACTAGGATCTACAGAGAATGCAAATTATCCGACCTGAAAAAAGCCAACAATCCCATATATCAATGGGCAAGACAGACGAATGGCTAGCAAACATGAAAAAATTTGCTCATTGTCTCTAATTGTTAGAGAAATGCAAATCAAAACCATCCTGAGATATCATCTAACCCCAACACGAATGGCCCACATCATAAAATCTCAAAATTGCAGCTGCTGTTGTGAATGTGGAGAGAAGGGAACACTTTTACAGTGCTGGTGGGACTGCAAACTAATACAATCTTTTTGGAAGAAAGCATGGAGAACTCTCAAAGAACTCAAGCTAGACCTCCTGTTTGATCTTGCAGTCCCATTACTGGGCATCTACCCAGAAGGGAAAAAAATCCTTTTACCATAAGGACACTTGCACTAGACTGTTTATCGCAGCTCAATTTACAATCGTCAAAATGTGGAAACAGTCTAAATGCCCACCAAATAAGCTGTGGTATGTGTATACCATGGAATACTATTCAGCCATTAAAAAGGATGGAGACTTTATAGCCTTTGTATTAACCTGGATGGAAGTGGAACACATTATTTTTAGTAAAGCATCACAAGAATGGAGAAGCAAGAATCCTATGTACTAAATTTTGATGTGAGGATAATTAATGACCTAGTACATGGTGGTGGTGGGTGAAGGGGAGAGCAAAGAGAGGGAAGGAGGGAGGTGGTGGGTGTCTTGGTGTGTGACAAAACTTGTGGGGCAGGACACAATTACAAGAGGGACTTTACCTAACAAATGCAATTAATGTAACCTGGTTTCGTGTACCCTCAATGAATCCCCAATGATAAAAAATGATTAAAAACATTTTTTTTCTGGGAGGTGCCTGTGGCTCAGTGGATAGGGTGTTGGCCCTGTATACCAAGGGTGGCAGGTTCAAACCCAGCCCCAGCGAAACTGCAACAAAAAAATAGCCGGGTGCAGGTGTTGTGGTGGGTGCCTGTAGTCCCAGGTACTAGGGAGGCTGAGGCAAGAGAATTGCCTAAGCCCAGGAGTTGGAGGTTGCTGTGAGCTGTGACGCCACGGAATCTACCAAGGGTGATAAAATGAGACTCTGTCTCTAAAAAAAAAATTTTTCTAATCTTTCCTGTACCTGGTGAAAGTTGTATAAGAAAACAAAAGCAGCTTCACAGTGTTATACAATACTGAACACCTGTTGATGTTTTCCATTGTTGTATCTTCAGTTACAAGGGAAAATGAGTTATAAAACTATCCCCTTTATTAAAAATCGGTTCATCTAACACTTTGTATGAAAGTAGTGTTCTTTTCCACTGAAATGCAATAATCTTTCTTTTTTTTTGCAGTTTTTGGCCAGGGCTGGGCTTGAACCCGCCACCTCCAGCAAATGGGGCCAGTGCCCTACTCCTTTGAGCCACAGGTGCTGCCCATGAAATGTAGTAATCTTTCAATTTAATTATAATTCTAAGGCTGTGAATATTTGCTTTGCAATGTTTTAGTAATTTTCAAAACCAGAGAGTCTAAGCTCATTAAAGAATTTTAATAACTCAAAAAAAAAAGAAAGAAAGAAAGAAATAAAAGATACTATTCTGTTGTTTTCCTTCCTTTATTTTTTCCCTCTTTTTGAGGCAGAGTCTTGCTATGTTGCCCAGGCTAGAGTGCTGTGGCATCAGCCTTGGCCACAGTAACCTGAAATTCATCCCCTGTTTTCGTCTAGTAGTTTTACAGTTTCAGTTCTATGTTTAAGTCTTTAATCTATCTGTATTTGATTTTTGTGCATGGTGAGAGATAGGGGTCCAGTTTCATTCTACTTCTTATGGTCATCCTATTTTCCCAACATCATTTATTGAAGAGTGTGTTCTTTCCCTTATGTATGTTATTTTGTTTTGTTTTTTTGAGATGCAGTCTCACTATGTTGTCCTCAGTAGTAGAGTGCCATGGCGTCACAGCTAAGAGCAATCTCAAACTCTTGGGCTTAAGCGATTCTCTTACTTCAGCCTTTCAAGTAGTTGGGACTACAGACTCCTGCCGCAACACCCGGCTATTTTGTTGTTGTTGTTGTTGTTGTAGTTGTCATTGTTGTTTGGCAGGTCAGGGCTGTGTTCTAACCCACCAGCCCTGGTACATTTGGCCTGCGCCCTAACCACTGAGCTATGGGTGCTGAGCCTGTTTTGTTTTATTTTGTTTTGTTACAGGGTCCCACTCTGTCTCCTGGTCTAGAGTGCAGTGGTATCATCATAGCTCACTACTACCTCCAATTCCTGGGCTTCAATGATCCTCCTGTCTCAGACTCCTGAGCAGCTGAGACTACAGGTGCATGCCACCACACCTGGCTAATTTTTCTGTTGTTTTGTACAGATGAGTTCTCACTGGTGCTCAGGCTGAGTTTTAAACGTCTGACCTCAAGAGATCCTCCTGCCTTTCCCTCCCAAAGTGCTAGGATTATAGGTGTGAGCCATTGCACCTAGCCCCAATGTATGTTTGTATTCTTTTTTTTTTTTTGAGACAAAGTCTCAATATGTCACCCTCGGTAGAGTGCTGTAGCATCATATAGCTCACAGCAACCTCGAACTCTTAGGCTTAAATGATTCTCTTGCCTCAGCCTCCTAGGTAGCTGGGACTACAGGCACCTGTCACAACACCTGGCTATTTTTTTGTTGGAGTTGTCATTGTTGTTTAGCTGGCCTGGGCTGGCAGCTTTGGTGTATGTGACTGGTGCCATAACCACTGTTCTACAGTGACAAGCTCCAGTGTATGTTCTTGATGGCTTTGTCAAAAATCAATTGGCTATAAATATGTAGATTTTCTAATTGCATTTTATATTCTGTTCCATTGTTCTATGTGTCTCTTTTTATACCAATACCATTTTGTTTTACCATAGCCTTGATATATATGTATTTGAGACAGTCTCACTCCATCACCCTGGGTAGAGTGCTGTGGAGTCATCATGGCTCATAGTAACTCAAACTCTTGGGCTCAAGACATCCTCTTGCCTCTGCCTG
Source organism: Galagoides demidoff (assembly GCA_963574575.1). NCBI lineage: Eukaryota > Metazoa > Chordata > Mammalia > Primates > Galagidae > Galagoides > Galagoides demidoff. The sequence goes on from CAUYQV010138298.1 coordinate 6,635, forward strand.
CCACAACATTCAGCTAATTTTTTCTATTTTTAGTAGAAATGGAGTCTCACTCTTACTCAGGTTGGTTTCAAACAACTGAACTTAAGCAATTCACCTGCCTTGACCTCCTAGAGTGCTAGGATTACAGGCGTGAGCCACCGTACCTGGCCTTTGAAGTGAAGTAGTGTGATGCCTCCAGCTTTGTTCTTTTTGTTAGAAAACAAGCTTTGGATATTTTGTTTCTTTTACTTTTTCTGTGAAAAATGACACTGGTATTTTGATAGAGATTGAGTTGAATTTATAGATTGCTTTGGGTGGTATAGTCATTTTAACAATATTCTTCCAGTACATAAGGATGGGATGTAAAGTATGTTTCCTGTAGGCAGTGTATAGTTGGATTATTATTTTTTTATTCATTCAGCTAGTCTATATCTTTTAAGTGGAGAATTTAATCCATTTATATTTAAGGTGATTATTGATTTGTGAGGTTTTGTTCAGGTCATTTTCTGGTTTTCTGTATTTTCTGATCTTTTTTTTTTTCTTTTACTGTTTATCTTTGTGGTTTGATGGTTTTCTATAGTGGTACTGTTTGAGTCCTTTCTCTTTCTCATTCTTGTGTATTTCATGATAGTAAATGTTATTCTTTTGTGTGCAGGCTTAGGACTCCCTTGAGCATTTATTGTAGGACTGGTATAATGATGAATTACCTCAACTTTTGCTTATCTGGGAAAGACTTTATTTATCCTCATTTATAAAGGGTAATTTTGCTGGATATAATGTCCTTAAATGTTAGGGTTTTTTTTCTTTCAGCATTTTGCATATGTGATCTCATTCTCTCCTCATCTGTAAGGTTTCTGCTGAGAAATTTACTGTTAGTCTGATAGAAGTTCCTTTGCAGGCAACTAGACTTTCACTGATTTTATTTATTTATTTATTTATTTATTTATTTATTTATTTATTTATTTAGAGACAGAGTCTTCACTTTGTCACCCTTGGTAGAGTGCTATGGTGTCACAGCTCACAGCAACTTCAAACTCTTGGGCTTAAACAATTATCTCGCCTCAGCCTCCCAAGTAGCTGGGATACAGGGGCCCACCACAACACCTGGCTATTTTTTGTTGCAGTTGTCACTGTTGTTTTAGCTGGCCTGGTCCAGTTTCCAATCTGCCAGCCTTGGTGTATGTGGCTGGTATTGTAACCATTGTGCTATGGGCACTGAGCCACTTTCATTGATTTTAGAATTATACCTCTTTGTTTTTGATATTAGTTTTGCCAGGGAAAAGACTTTTTTACATTGTATCTATTTCAGGATTTCTGAGCCTCCCATATCTGGATGTCTAAATCTCTGGCTAGACTTGTGAAGTTTTTGTATGTTATTTTATATTATAGGTTTTCTAATCTTTTCATTCTTATTTTTACTTCTGGGATATCAATAACTTGAATACTTGGATGCCAGTATGGCAACATTGTTCTGGACAGGTGGGCAGTTGGCATGGTACTACACTGACTAAACAACCCTGTGGGTCCCAAGTGGAGTGTGCTAATGTTGGTGGTGGCTACAGTGGGCTGGGCAGACCAGTCTCTTTAAGTGTGCAGATAGATGGCAGCTATGGTGGTTGTGTCAGGGTCAGGTTCAACCTCAGGCACCGGAGAGAAGTGCTCAGATACCAGTGATACCATGCTAGGCAGTCCCCTTTCTCTTGTACTTCACGGTCTGGACCTGTGTCGGGGTGGGGTGGTAAGGCCAGGCTGGTTTGTCTTCTCTTCAGGTCCTCTGATGGTGTGTGCAAGTTTCATCTCTGGTGGACAGGGGCAGGATAAACTTCAGGTCCCTGGTGGAATGCTTGGATAGGGTAAAATAATAACTTACATCGAAGCCCTGCCACTTGGCCAGGGGTGGGGGTTAGGAAGAATATTTGCACTGCTCACGTCTAATCCTGGGTGTGATGGCGAACACACAACTCAACTTGCATGTCAGCCCTTACATTGGTAGCTTGTGCATCACTTATGCTTTAGCTCCACCTGCAGCAGGCTGTGCCTCAGTTCCAGGATGTGCACTGTCTGTTAGGGGAAAGACTCTCAAATGGTGCCTTGCTGCAGCTGCTTAGCTGTCCGGGGAGTGTGTGGGACCCAGTGGAAACTCCCTTCCTGGAGCAATGAATGTTGGACAATCTCCCAATCTCCTGGCAGGTTTCTGTGCTAGTTTCAGGGCCCAAGGTGGTAAAGGGACACTCCAATGGCTAGGATTTTACAAATCCATGGTGGGAGTGTGGACCACCGAGGGTCACTGACTCTTTCCCACCTTGGTGAATTTCTTCTGACTCCAGGCTGATCCAGGCCCAGTAGGCTGCTTTGCATCCCTCTGTGGGTGTTTCCCGTCATTTTTCTGTTTATTCTAGGATTCTGTCTTGGGTGATTTATTCAAAGTGTCATTATGTACTGACTATTTTAGTTCTTTTTAGTGAAGGAGATGAGTACAAAATGCCTCTAGTCAGCCATCTTTTAAGTCCATCTATTCTTACTGTAGTTTTTATTTTGAAAACTTTGGTCATTGCTTTGAGATTTTTCTTTGTTTTTAGTGAATTCTTACTTTTATATGTTTTTCTACAAATACTGTCTTAGCTGTATGCCACAACTTCTATTTTATTTTTATTATACTTGATAAGTCTTTTGCCAGATTTGGACAGTTTTTCTCTATATATTATTTTTGTTTAGTTTTCATTGTTGTGTCTTTGAGTTCACTGATCTTTTGTTGGTAATTTCTGATAAACCTTTCACACGCAGTTTGGTTTTTTTTTTATCAGACATTGCAGATTTCCCTTGTAGAATTTTCATTTGGGTCTTTTTTTATATTAACCTTATCTCTACACAACCTATTCAGTCTTTCCTCTAGCTTCTTGAACATATGGATTATGGTCATTTATAATCATATAATTGTTTTTCTTTTTGTTGTTGTTGTTATTGTTGAAACGGAGTCTTAAGCTGTCACCCTGGGTAGAGTGTGGTGGTGTCATAGCTCACAGCAGCCTCCACCTCTTGGGCTCAAGCAATCCTCTTGCCTCAGTTTTTTAAATATTTTTAGTAGAGATGGGGTCTTGCCTTTTTGCTCAGGCTGGTCTCAAACTCATGAGCTCAAGCTATCCACCTGCCTTGGCCTTAGAGTGCTAGGATTACAGGCGTGAGGCCCCACATGTATAATTACTTTTCATGTGCTTTTCTTTTTGTAAAATTTTTCCTTGCCTCTATAAAATGCTTCATGGGAGACATATCCTTTTCTAGTAATTCTATTATCTGAGCAATTTCTAGGCCAGATTTGATTGTTTTTTTCTTCTCATTATTGGTTGAATTAGTTTTGTTTTGTTTTGTTTTGTTTTGTTTTGTTTTGAGATAGTGTCTCACTCTGTCACCCAGGCTAGTGTGCAGTGTCATCAGCCTAGCTCACAGCAACCTCAAACTCAGGTTCAAGCAATTCTCCTGCCTCAGCCTCCCGAGTTGCTGAGACTATAAGGGCTTGCCATGAAACCTGGCTAATTCTTCTATTTTTATTAGAGCCATGGTCTGACTTTTGCTCAGGCTGGTTTTGAATTTCTGAACTCAAGTGATCCTCCCACCTTAGCCTCCCAGAGTTCTAGGATTTATAGGCTTGAGCCACTGTGCCTGGCCATACCTGGTAATTTTTGAGTAGATATTAGATACTGATTTTTACTCTGCTAGGTGTTTGCTGTATATATATAATTTTTTTTTTGCTATATATTTTTATATTCCTATAATTGTCTGAAGGGTTAATTTTTTTAGGGTTAATTTTTTTCTTATTGAAGCAAGACCCATTTTTTTTTCCCCAAAGACTCAGTAATATTTTAGGTTTTATAGACTACATAGTCTTTCTGTCAACTACTCATCTTTTCTTTCATGTGACTGTAAGTAAGCATAGATTGTATTTAAATTAATAAATATGGTAGGGAACTTTATTTTTATGCACTGTAATTTGGATTTTATATAATTCTAAGTTATAAAATATTCTTCTTTTGACTTTTTTCTAGCATTTAATAATGTAAAAACCATTTTTAGTTCTTGGGCTGTACAAAAAACAGGGGGTAAACCATATTTGATCTGTGGACTGCAATTTTCTTTTTTCTTTTCTTTTTCTTTCTTTCTGTTTTTTTGAAACAGAATCTCACACTGTAGCCCTGGGTAGAGTGACGTGGCATCATTATTGCTCATAGTAAACTTAAACACTTGGGGTGAAGTGATCCTTTTGCCTCAGCCTCTAGAGTAGCTGGGACTAGAGGGGTATGCTACCACACCCAGCTAATTTTTCTATTTTTAGTAGAGATGGAGTTTTGCTTTTGCTCAGGCTAGTCTTGAACTCCTCCTACCTGGGCCTCCTAGAGTGCTAGGATTACAGGTGTGAGCTGCCTTGCCCAATTGGGATTTAATTTTCTGACTCCTGTTCTAACCAATGCTATTTGAAGTATGTGCTTTCCCATTCTTGCTTTTGAGGGCAGACCATCTTCATAGATCTCTGTGGGGATCATGCATTGTTTCTTTTCTTCTTTTGGAGTACAAGGAGTTATTTCCCTAATCTTGGGTAATTTCTCCCCATATAGGTGCTGATCAGTCCATTGATGAAGGCTCAAAGAGGGAGCCTTTGCAGATTTCCAGGGTGCTCTCCACAGTGTTCTCCTCTTTGACACTTTGTTCTCTGAACTCTAGTCACCTTTGTGTTCTTGATTCTTTTTATTATTATTAATTTTTTTTTGAATTGTTTAGAGACAGGGTCTCACTCTGTTGTCACCCAAGCTGAAGTGTAGTGGTTTTATCATAGCTCACTGCCACCTGGAACTCCTGGGCTTTTATAAAAGTAGTCCTCCTACCTCAGACTCCTGGAATAGCTGGGACTACAGTCATATGCCGCTGTACCTGGACACATTTTTCTATTTTTTGTAGTAATGAGGTCTTGCTATGTTGATCAGGCTGGTCTTGAATTCCTGGCCTCAAGTATTCCTCTTCCCTTGGCCTCCTAAAATGCTGAGATTACAGATGTGTGCTACCATGCCTGCCTGCCTTCTGGATTCTTTTTTTTTTTTGAGACAGAGCCTCAAGCTGTCCCCCTGGGTAGAATGCTGTGGCATAGCTCATAGCAACCTCCAACTCCTGGGCTCAAGCGAGTCTCCTGCCTCCACCTCCCAAGTTGCTGGGACCACAGGCGCCCATCATAACGCCTGGCTATTTTTTTTTTCGGTTGCAGCCATCATTGTTGTTTGGCGGGTCTGGGCTGGATTCAAACCCACCACCTTAGGTGTATGTGGCTGGCGCCTTAGCCACTTGAGCCACAGGCGCCGACCCTGCCTTCTTGATTCTTAACTTCATAACTTTTACTCTGGGAGAGTGCCAAGTTTTTTGACTGGTCTGTTTACCCAGTTTATAATTGGGGCAAATGTAGGGTTTATCTTCTTTGTTTTCATCTTTTGTGTATCACTATTCATCTTTTGTTGGCTGTTCTGTAATTTATTGAGTCTCTTGTTTCACATTTGTTTTAGTTATTTAGTGTGTCAGGAACTAAGGGTAAATTCATTCTCTTTTAGTCCATATTTGTTGGAAACACAAGAACATTATTTTCTTTATTATTGTCATTTTAAAGAGATTTGATTGGGATGGTTAGCCCACCATCTACCTCCCCTTTTAAATAATTAAAATTAAGGTGACCTTTTGTTTCCCAAAGTATGAGGTCTGACAGTTAAGTTTGCAAACTTGCCACCATGTGCTTATATTGGCAGCACCGTACAAACATCTCGGTAAGATTTCATAACCTTGGTATATCAGAGTCTCACAGCTTGTATTCCTGTCAATGTATGGTGGTGATTGGCATTCCTTATTGTTGAATGTTTTTGTTTCAAGAATGGGAATGTTTCCTTCTCATTTCAAGAATGTGGGAGCTTGAGTTAGAGCAATGAACAAACATTAAATTTCTTGTTAAATTTAACAAGTGGAAGTAAAATCAGTGAAATCGGGGATATGTTAGTCCAATCTTATGGGGATAACGCCATGAAGAAAACAGCAGTACACAAATGGATTCATTGTTTTTCTGAAGGGAGAGAAAGTTTTCTCTGTTGAAGAGAGGTCAAGGCAGCCAATAGTGAGCAGAACTGACACAAATATTACAAAAATTCATCAAATTGTATGTCAGAATCATTGGCTGATTATGAGATGCATAGCAGACCAAGTAAACAATGATAGAGAAACAGTTAAGAAAATCTTAAGTGAAAATCTTTGCATGAGAAAAGTGTGTGGGAAAGTGGTCCTCAAGGAGATCACCGATGAACAAATGCAAAGGAGAAGTTTGCCAAGACCTTTTAGAGAGGCAAAACAATGTCTTGGTCCCTGTTGTCAATGATGATGAAACATGGGTGTGCCAATACAACCCCGAAACAAAAGCATCAAAGTGCACAATGGAAGTCAGCTAGTTCTCCATGACCAAAAAAGTTCTATCTATCCAAATCAAGAGTCCAAACAGTGTTGCTAAGCACTTTTTTTTTGGTATCAAAGGGATTGCCCTTTATGAATTTGTACCAACTGTTGTACCAACAGTTAACCAAGTTTACTATTTTGCCCAGCTATTTTTTTTTTGTTGTTGTTGTTGCAGCTGTCATTGTTGTTTGGTGGGCCCAGGCTGGATTCAAACCCACCACCTTAGGTGTATGTGGCTGGCACCTTAGCCACTTGAGCCATAGGCACTGAGCCAAGTTTACTATTTTGAAGTGCTAAAAAGTCCGCATGAAAAAATTATATGAAAATGACCAGAACTTTTGGCTCTTACATCACGACAGTGTACTAGCTCACAGTGCACTGTGAGGGAGGTTTTAGCCCGTAAACAAGTAACTGTATTGGAACACCCTCCTTGCTCACCTGATTTGGTGCCCAGTGACTTTTTTCTTTATTTGAAGATAAAGGAAATATTGGAAGGAAGATATTTTGATGATATTCAGGACCTTGAGGTAATATGATGATAGCCCTGATGGCTGCTATTCCAGAAAAGGAGTTGCAAAATTGCTTTGAAGGGTAAACTAGGCACTGGCATCAGTGCATAGCTTCCCAGGGGGAATACTTTGAAGGTGACCATAGTGATACTCAGCAATGAGGTGTGTAACACTTTTTCTAGGATGAGTTGGTGAACTTAATTGACCTCTTATGCTGAACCCTTCTTTAGGTCTTGTAAATAAAATTTTTATGGAACTTAGGATCTAGTGGTTTCTGATAGTAGATCGTGAATATAATATTTAAGTACATGAAATAGGAAATATATATTTTCCTTAGGAATCTACTGGCTTGAGTAAATAATAACCAAGGGTCCACAAACCATTTTAAATGCTTTGAAAAGCTACTTTTAAATTAAGTAGATATACATTTATTTATCACAATGTTACTTAGGCTGACAGTCTCATGTATCGTTGCCTTTATATGAAATTTTTTTAATGCAGTATTTTCTTTTCCCCATCCATGCCATTCATATATTCTGATTGATAGTAATATTAATTTTGCTAAGTAAAACACAAGAACATTTAATAAATTTATTTTGGTGGGCTAAATCTCTTAAAATATAGTATCTGGAGAGAAATTAGTGGAAAGCAAAATGGTATAGAGTAAAAGTCATGGTCTTCAGTGTTAGGTGGCTTAGAATCTTACTAGCTTTGCTGCTTGGTATTTTTCTGAGCTGGACAACTTATTAACTTACGAGTTTCTTTATAATGGAGATAGTAATGTCCACCTTATGAAGTTTTAAGGATCTTCTCCTCTTATGGAAATACTGAAAACCACTATACAATATATAGATTGTTTCTTTTTAGGTAGTTCATGGTTCATGTATTAAAAAATAGATCTACACCTTATTTGCTCTCCTTTAAATTCACATCATCTGCTTAAACATGTCTTTAGTGTTGCTTTAAAAATTTGGAAATCTGTCTTGGCCATGATGTAGTAATAAGGGATTTATACTGTCTTGTCTTAAAATAGCTGGTAAACTGGACCCAAGTATATGAACCATCTCTTTTTATTTTTTAAAATTACTTTATTTTGATCATTAGAGTTTTATTTTATTTTTATTTTTTTGAGACAGAGCCTCAAGCTGTTACCCTGGGTAGGGTGCCATGGCATTATAGCTCACAGCAACCTCTAATTCCTGGGCTTAACCGATTCTCTTGTCTCAGCCTCCCAAGTAGCTGAGACTACAGGCACTTACCCCAATGCCTAGCTATTTTTTGGTTATAGTTGTCATTGTTGTTTGGCGGGCCTGGGCTGGTTTCGAACCCAAAAGCTTTGGAGTCTGTGGATTGTACCTTAGTCACTTGAGCTACAGGCGCCGAGCGTCTTCTTAGATATTATACAAAGACAGGGCAGGGCTGTGATCCTTATGACATGGGATGTAGAGGTAAGCTCTATTACTATCAAAGCTTCCTGTCTGGAAGCAGGCTCAAGACTACAAAAGTAGAGAGAAGGAATCCACTGACAGTCTGACTGTCATTCAGTTGGGGAGGCAAAGATTTGGAGAGGATTAGGCAAGTAGAAGTTGCAGGACTCCTGAAAAGAAGGAGGATCTATGAGGAGAAAAGAAATCCAGAATTCTGTATAAGGGCCATATATTTGTATATTTGCTGGATACTGGGTCATATATGCATAGTACCAAGAGCATTCAGTGGAGAACCCAGTGGGTTTGTTGCATTAAAGCTGACAGAAAAAGCCTAAAGATCAGATGGTTCTGCAAATAAATACCTGCCGAAACAAAACCCAGCTTTGGCAGCACCTTTGACTCAGTAGATAGGGCTCTGGCCCCATATACCAAGGGTGGAGGGTTCAAACCTGGCCCCCACCAAACTGCAACAAAAAATAGCCGGGTGTTGTGGCAGGTGCCTGTAGTCCCAGCTACTTTGGGAGGCTGAGGCAAGAGAATTGCATAAGCCCAAGAGTTGGAGGTTGCTGTGAGCTGTGACGTCATGGCACTCTAACCAAGGCGATAAAGTGAGACTCTGTCTCTAAAAAGAAAGAAAACAAACAAAACCCCCAACTCTTTAAGGATTATTGCAAAACCAGGTATTCAGCAGCAGCCTTGTAACACTGATATTTTCCAGCAGCCAAGCTGAAATTACTAGACATGTTGAGAAACTGGTTCATTGTTATTCAGTATCTGAAGAAAAATCAATCTAAAAGGAAGCATATTCGGAAGTGACAGAAATGATGGAACTAGCAGACGAGGATGTTAAAATAGGCATTGTAAGTAATATAAGTATTTAAAGAAGAATATGTACATATGAGAGAAAAGAAGATGTTAAAAGGAACCAAATGGAACTTCTGGGGGTGAAAATAACAATATCTGAGATTAAAAATTTGCTGAAAGAATTTAACAGAAGATTGGATGCTATAGAAGAATAAACCAGTTGGTTTGAGATTATAGCAGTAGATTTTATTCTAAAATGAAGCGGGGAGAGAAAAGAACTCAAAATAATCAAGTGCTTTACTGGTCTGTGAAATAATATAAAGCAGGCCCAGTAAAGCATGTTTGAGATCCTAAAAGGAGGATAAAGCCAAAAATATTGAAAGGAATAGTGCCTCAGTGTTTTAAAATTTGATGAAAATGATAAACTCACAGATCCAGTAATCTCTACAAAACACACAGAAAAATACGAAGACATATTAATTGCCAAAACCAATGATGGAGAATTTTTTTACTTCGAGACAGGTTCTTGCTCTGTTGTCCAGGCTAGAGCACAGTGACATCATCATAGCTCATTGCAATTCCTGGGCTCAAGCAATCCTCTGCCTCAGCCTCCCAAATAGCTGGGACTACAGGCACATGACACCACATCCAGTTAATTTTTTTTGTTGTTGCCCAGGCTGATCTCAAAATCCTGGCCTCAAGTGATCCTCCTCCTTCATCTTCCCAAAAGTGCTGCGATTATAGGTATGAGCCACAGTGCTTGGTGATAGAGAATCTTGATGGCATCCTAAGAAAAAGATATATTATGTATAGGGGAACAAAGAAGACTTTTTTGTTAGGCACTATATAAGTTAGCAGATAATGAACATTTTTAAAGTACTAAGTAAAAAAGAACTGCTAATATATATATATATAATTCTATATCCAGCAAAATATTGTTCACAAATGGCGAAATAAAAACCTTTTCAGACAAACGAAACCAGAGAATATGGTATGAGCTAGCTGACCTGTACTACAAGAAACATCTTCAGATGAAAGGAAAATGGATCAGGTGGAAACTTGGATCTAGACAAAGTGATGAAGAGTACAAGAAATGATAAATGTGTAAGTGTAAAATACACTTTTCCTAATTTTAAAAGTCTTTAGAAAATATAATTAACTGTTTAAAGTAAAAATCACAGTGTATTGGAAATTTCACAGCATTTGAAGAAAAAAACCCATGGCAACTATAGCACTAAGGCTGAGAGCAGAGGAAATAGAAGCATAGTGTTACAAGGGTAAAAAGTGTTCACATTGTATGTGAAGTGGTAGAATTTGATGGCAGACTGTGTTGAATTAAAGGGTGTTTTTTGTAAAACATAAATTAACCACTAAAAGTAAAAATAAGGAAGTATGACTCATTAGCCAATAGTGGATATTAAGTGAAGTTCATTTCAATCCAGTTAATCCAAAAGAAGACATGAAAAGGAATAAGAAATAAACAAAGGAATATATATACACACACACACACAATAAGTGGTAAGATTATGGATTTTTTTTAAAATTTTTATTTTTTTAGAGATAGAGTCTCACTTTATTGCCCTTGGTAGAGTGCTCTGGCATCACAGCTCACAGCAACCTCCAACTCCTGGGCTTAGGCAATTCTCTTTGCTCAGCCTCCCAAGTAGCTGGGACTATAGGTGCCCACCACAACGCCCGGCTAAGGATTATGTATTTTAATTGAATAGTATTAGTATTAGTTATTACATTAAAGAGGAATAATTTTAGTTATGGGTTGGCTAAGTTTTTCTATATAGAACCAGATACCAAAGAATATTTTATGCTTTACAGTATCTTTTGATTTTCTTTTTCTTTCTTTCTTTTTTTGGAAACAGATTCTCATTCTTAGAGTGCTATGGTGTCAGCCTACCTCACCACAGCCTCAAACTCCTGAGTTCAAGTGATCCTTCTGCCTCAGCCTGTCAAGTAGTTGGGACTGCAGGCACCTGTTACAATGCCTGGCTGTTTTTTTCTATTTTTAGTAGAGACGAGGTCTAGCTCTTGCTCAGGCTGGTATCAAATACCTGAGCTCAAGGGGTCCTCCTGCCTCTGCTAGTGTAGCACAAAAATAGCTATAAACATTATATAAATAAGTATGGTGTATTCTAATACAACTTTATAAACATAGAAATTTGAATTTCATGATTGTCACGTGTCACAAAGTTATTATTTTTCCTTTGTTCACCTCACCCAAACCTTTAAAAAATGTAAAAACATTCTTAGTTTGCAGGCAGTGCAAAGATGGGATAGGCTACATTTACCCTGTGGGTAGTAGTATACTAGCCCTTGGTTTAAACATACTCTCTTCAATATGGTAGTTTAATTAAATTTAAATACAAGATGGGGATTGTCAGAGTGGATAGAAAAGCAAGATCACATTATATGCTGTTTATAAAAATCTACTTTTTCACATAAACATAAAAGCTTGGAAAATGATATACTGTGCAAAACTAATCAATAAGACAGCTGGAATGGCTATACTAATGTCAGGAAATGGAGACTTCAGAAAAAGAAATATTAATAGATGTAGGGATATTGCATAATGCTATTCATCAGGAAGATGTAACAATTCTGACAGTGTTTTCACTAATAGCAGAACATTAAGGAAATACATGAAGGAAAAACTGATAACTGAAAATAACATATGCAATCTACAAGTTATAATTGGAAATTTCAACATTCCTGTCTTAGTAATTGATAGTACAACTAAACAGAAAAATAGAATACAGAAGATATGAAAAATGTTATTGGCAAACAACATTATTGACATTTTTAGAACACTCCATCCAACAAAGTAGAAAACACATTCTTTTAAAATGATTGGCACCCTGAGTATTGATAGGGATATGAAACAATTAGAATCCTTATACAATAATTCTCGGTATATTAAATAGTGCAACGACTTTAGCAAAATGTCTAGGTTTTCTTATTGAGTTAAATCTGCATCTTACCATGCAAACCCATCAACTCTGCTACTGTCTGCCCAAGAGAAATGAAAATGTATCTTCACATTTTGTGTCTTTCTGTACAAAGACTTGTACAGAAATGTTTCTAGCATCTTTATTTTTTATTTTATTTTTTTTGCAGGTTTTTTTTTTTTTTTTTTTGCCCGGGGCTGAGTTTGAACCTGCCACCTCTGGTATATGGGGCCGGAGCCCTACTCCTTTGAGCCACAGGTGCCGCCCAGCATCTTTATTTATAATAGTCCCAAACTAGAGACAACCCAAACATTTGGCAGTGGATGACTGAATGAACAAATTATGATATATTCATATAAATTAACCACTGATGTTAAAAAGTATGAATCTCAAATACATTATGCTAAGTGAAAAAAGTTGGACAAAAAGAGTACATACTGCATAATTTTGTTTGTATTGAAGCTCTAGAAAGATAAATCTGTAGTAATGGAAAGCAGATCAATTGTTTCCTGAGGCCAAAAGTGGGGTAATTATTTGACATTTGCTGATCAATTGATTACTTAGGTTAGGAAAAGTTCATGTTTATGCAAAATGGGTTTTTGATGTTTTTAAAGGCCATGTCTATTTATTAAACGTCTTTATCAAATGTGTTATATATGGTAGGCACTGTCCTAGGTGCTGAAGAAAGAGGCCTGTTAAATGTGGGATGTGGTTCATCAAAGATACAGGGTGATGCATAAGTAGAAGTTAGGATCATTTTGGGACATCCAGTAGCGGCACTTTGTGTTGATATGCTGGGGTAAAAGATTGATTTCTGTAGAAGACAACAACCAAATTGAACTGTGAGGCTAAGAAGAGGTGAGGTGTGTGTGCTAAGGTCCAGAGGCTACAAATAGCGCAGTATATGTGAGAACATCAAGAGGTTCGGGGCTCGGTGCCTGTGGCTCAATCGGCTAAGGCGCCAGCCACGTACACCTAAGGTGGCAGGTTCGAATCCCCAGCCCGGGCCCGCCAAGCAACAATGATGGCTGCAACCAAAAAATGGCCGGGCATTGTGGCGGTTGCCTGTGGTCCCAGCTACTTGGGAGGCAGAGGCAGGAGACTCGCTTGAGCCCAGGAGTTGGAGGTTGCTATGACCTGTGATGCCATGGCACTCTACCCAGGGGGACAGCTTGAGGCTCCGTCTCAAAAAAAAAAAAAAAATCCTTCCAGAATATGTCAGATATGCCCAGTTTCCTGAGGTTGTAGGAGATTTCCTTGCCTGAATTTGCAATGGTCTATTCATGGCTGGTAGCCCATTTGGTACAGAACTTGGGATCCCCAAATGTAAGCAAGTATTTGCTTCTAAAAACACTCAAGCTGAGAGATGTGTTGAGAGGATAAAGTCTGTAAATGGACCTCTCCAAAGATCTTGCTATTCTAATATAGCCCAAAGAATACTTCGTATATAACCTGTTAAAAAAAAAAAACAGGGGGGTATCCCCTTGATATAAACTCCCTGTGAGGGTGGCACCTGTGTCTTAGTGAGAAGAACGCCGGCCCCATATACTAAGGGTGGCAGGTTCAAATCTGGCCCCAGCCAAAATGCAACAAAAATATAGCCAGGCATTGTGGCAGGCACCTGTAGTCCCAGCTACTTGGGAGGCTGAGGCAAGAGAATTGCCTAAGCCCAAGAGCTGGAGGTTGCTGGGAGCTGTGACACCATGGCACTCCACCGAGGGCAACAGAATGAGACTGTCTCTAAAAAAAATAAAAAATAAAAAATAAACTCCCTGTGATATAAACTCCTCAAAGATAGAAACATACCTATCTTGTTCACCATTTTACCTCCAGTACTTAGTACAGTGGCACAAAGCAAAGACCTATTAAAGCTTTGCCGAAAAAAATAAATAAATCGACGAGGATGCCTCCTATTTTAATCTTGGGTGAACTTCAAAATAACTAATCTATGTATTTCAATGGTCCTCTCTACTCTAAACCAGTAGAAACAACTTTCCAGACATCAAGGTCTTGATTAAATATGGAATTTTATCTTTTTCTAAATAGTTAATATGTCTTCCCAATAAGAGAACAACCAAAACAATTCCTACTGTTGTTGCCATTTATTGAGCAAGTAGTATAAAGCTAGTTAAGCCACTTGCCTGGTTCTCAATCCTTAAAATAATCCTGAAAGGCAGAGATGAGATTAAAAACAAACAAACCAGTTCTTAGCCAAGTTAATAATTTGACCAAGGATATACTGCTAACGCCCTAAGGCATTCAACTACTTATAAGCTGCCTGATTCCATAGCTGACTTGCTATAAACACCTAGTATGTAATACGATGCATGAGTGAATGTAGAGGGGATTTTATCTAGTTAGGTTGCTTTTCCCCATGTGCATATATGGAGAGGCTACTCTTGGCAAATAGCTACTATAGACGTGTGTGTGTGTGTGTGTGTGTGTGTGTGTAGCAACTGCCTAAACAATTAGAAAGAGGAAGGAAGCACATCCTCCCTAGCCTTTGGCCTCTCCCTTCCTCACCTTCTAGTCAATAGAAGACCATCCAAACCAGAAAGTTTTTTCTACCTCTAGTAGAAATAGTGGCCCTAGCATAATTATTTTCCTTCCTGTACAGTTTTTTAAAAACTCTGTTCTCATGGTTGGGCACGGTAGCTCAGTGTACCTCCCGCCTTGGCCTCCCAGAGTGCTGGGGTTGCTTGAGCTCAGGAGTTTGAGATCAGCCTGAGCAAGAGCAAGACCCCATCTCTTCTAAAAATAGCAAAAGACTAGCCAAGCATTATGGCAGGCACCTATAGTCCCAGCTACTCAGAAGGCTGAGGCAGGAGGATTGCTTGAGCCCAGGAGTTTGAGGTTGCTGTGAGCTATGAGGCCATAGCACTCTACCCAGGGCAACAGAGAGAGACTCTGTCTCTAAATAAATAAATTAATTAAATCTGCTCTCTAAAAGGACTGTTTCTGGAGTTTGTTAATTTCCATTCCCTAAGACACTCCATAACCCTGTTCCTCTTCCCCACAGAAGGTCTAGCTACCCACTGAACATGGATGTGTTCCTGCTCTGATCATAAACATCCATAGAGGACAACACAAGGTACCACTGATGTGGGGATGCAGGGCCACAGACCTGGTGAAGAAGCTCATCCTGCCCAGAAACAGAAAATACCCTAAATTAGTCTTTAGTGAAGCCCACCAGTCTCTCCTTAGTGTCTCTCTTCTCCATGCTGAAAACCTTCCTATCCCGCCAGACCCTTGTCTAGAAATGAACACGATTAACACATGGGGCTGAATGAGGACAGTCACTACTCGACTATAGTCAAAATGTCCAGTTATTATGAGTAGACCTTCATGTGATACAAGCTCTGTGTTATAAACCAGGGTTCCATTCCTGGAAACACATGTTATATCCTTAGATATCAACGATGATCAAAAACCAAAAAGGAAATTCTTATACATTTTCTTTTTAATATGAAATACCATAATCTGGAATAGTCCGTAAGACCTATGTACTGTCAAAATAATAATTAGAAAGTTAATGCTTATCTTAACATTCAAATCCCAAAAGAGGTTCACTCTGGAGAACAGTTAGCTAACTGGCTTCTGGGACAGAGCCAGTAGAACCTCTGTAACTTGACCACCCAAGAGACTATAACAAACTGGTCAACATACAGAGGGGTAAACATAAGGAACTGGGCCGACTGTGCTGATATGCACATGTGGTGCATGTCCGGTCAACTTAAGGAGGTGGTCTGTGTAGGTAGGTGTCAGCTATGGAGGTTCTACTGGAATTTAAATTTGTCTGTTTTTGAACTTGACATAAATAGACTTTGACTATAAGAATTCTAACCATAGATATTCCTTTGTCACTTACAAAAATCTCTCCATGTTATATCTAGAGGATGCATCCATGTTTGTGTACTAATTAATTTTGAACTATTTTGTAAAACCTTACCTGTATAAATATTTCTTCATAGGAATAGATGGACTTCACCTTCCTGCTGGATAAATCTCCAAATACTAAGCAAGGGTATTCTTCATTGCTACATGCTGTCTTGAAATTTTTGTTACATCATTTGTTTTGTAGGGATATGTTTTTCTCTTTCACTTCCTTTTCTTTCCATCTCCTTAAAGATCCCTTGAAAGCAATGACAGTCATCTTCATTTTTTTTTCCCCTAGGGACTCACAAAGATTGACTGAATGAATTAGTACAGGAATGAGTTTAAGGTACCTTTCCAGAAAGGTGCTTAACATTCCTCCTGTGGTAAATTCTGAGATGATGCCCATTATGAACTGAATGGTTGTTTCCTCTCAAAATTTGCATATTAAAGCCCTAGGGCAGTGGTTTTCAACCTTCCTAATGCCATGAATCTTTAATACAGTCCAAAGGGGTTGTGACCCACAGGTTGAGAACTGCTGCTCTATTGCTCTACGGTCTAGTGTGGTAAGGACATAATTGAGGCCAAAGGAGGTCATAAAGGTGAGACCCTGCTCTGATGGGACTGGTAGTATCATTATACAAAGATGCAGGAGAGCTAGTATGTATCTCTTTCCTCCCCTCCCTTACTCTTCTACCCCTTAATTCCACTGAAGAAAGTCTATGTGAAGACACAGCAAGAAGGCAGCCATTGACAAGCCAAGAATAGAGCCCTTAACAGAAACTGAACTGGCCAGAACCTTCTAGAACCTAGAACAGCGGAAAAAAATAAATTTCTGTTTTTTCAGCGTGTATGGCAGCCCACACAGATTAATACAATGCCTAAGATTGTCTCCCTGCACCTATGACCACACACTTTGCTCAAGATGGTAACTTCTTACTCTGATTCCCTACCACTGACAAAAGAAAAACAAATACCTTTGCTGACATCTCTTAGTACAGAGGCATTTGGATTCTGTGTCTGCTCATGCATAGAAACAATCAAAGTTTGACATCTCACAAATAAGGCCATGTATTCTCAGCTCTGTTGACAGCATTAATTTAATGTCCAGAGAGTTAGTCAACAGTAGTTTTATTTCCACCCCCAGGTAGCCTCCAGGAGGTTTAGTGGTCACCTGGATGTCCCTCACCTGAAACCCGTCACAGCTATTTTCAATTCAGGTCTTCGCCTCAGTGAAAAATGTGTAATTTTAAAAGAATCATTGTTTAAAATTTAACATTCAAGTTTCCCTCAAAGATAGCAACAAACATTTTTCTGCAATTAAATGCAATTGTAGGTTAATAATGACACACTGAACAGTTTATAGATACCCTCCTCTGCCCTTCAAACCATGAAAATGATGAGTTAAAAATATGGGATAAACAGCAAAAATTTAAAAGAAAGCAAGAAAAATCTCCAGGTGCCAGAGTCCTAATAGGTAAGGAAAGCTTGGTAGGTGGTAGGTATGTCTGCACGAGAGGGCCTTGGGGCCTGGGAGGTGAATGCCTTACAAAGATAGGAGATAAAGTGCTTCCAGGTCAGGTAGAAAGACTAGGGCTCCCTCATGAAGTCAGGAGACAGGAAAAGTAATCTTCGTGCTTGGGAAGCACCAGTAAAGTGCAATGTCTCTCTGGTTATAAAAGAAGAGGGGGAAAAATAAAAAAGAAAAGAAGAGAGGAAAAGAGAAAGGAGGGGAGGAAAGAGATCGCTCGTGAGAAATTGGAACCTAAATCTGGTATGAGTGAGATAGAAACCTCAACTAAGAAACTAATACAAAATAGCCCACGCCAGCAATATCTACAAGAAGCTGGCAGAGGAAAATATGTCACCATTGGCTCGGCGCCTGTGGCTCAATCGGTTAAGGTGCCAGCCACGTACACCTAAGGTGACGGGTTTGAATCCCCAGCCCGGCCCACCAAACAACAATGATGGCTGCAACCAAAAAATG
>CAUYQV010138299.1:0-18364 GCA_963574575.1 Galagoides demidoff
AAGGTCTAGTGATTGAAGGAGCCAGGGAAGCCCCTGAGTCTGTAGGACTGGGCATGTCTCTACTAGGATTTTTAATGCAGCTATTTCTGTCTTTCCTTTGTAAATGCACTTGCCCATAAGCCCTTCTTGACCCAAACGCAGGCTACAGACACCCCTGTGTTTTCCTCAAGTATTGTATGGTCTTTGCTTTGTGTCCTTTCCCAGCAACAGAAACAGGGCGGCAACATTTGGCTGTACCCTCCCAGGCAAAACTCACATTCCGTGCCCGCCTCCCTGCTCTCACCTTGTGCAGGCTAATACACAGGAACTGCAAAATTAACATGGTGGCTCTATCGGAAAAACATACTAACCCTCCTCCCCCACTTCCTATACTGCCAACCCTCCTTCAGGACAATGTCCCCTCTTGCCTGGATATCACAGTATCTCTTGATGGCCCCACTTCAACCTGTGCCCTCATGCCCAGAAGATTCTCCACGTGGAAGCTCGGTGCCCTTCAAATGCCTACGTCAGACCATGTCATCGTTTCTCTGTGAAGCTTCCCCGGGAGGCCCCTATCCACAGCTGGCCTTATTTTTTCTCCATAGCACTTATTATCATCTGATAGCCTATTATTTTACTCATTTATTTGTTTATTACATGTCTTCCTAACTAGAATACAAACCCCATGAGGTTAGGGACTTTATTCACTGCCCTGTCACCAGCACTTGGTACCCAGCACAAAGACATCCATTTAATAAATGCCTATTGAAACTGAAACTAATTTTACCATTCAGAATCCTCCCAAGGCTTTTTCCACTTTGTTCAACATGAACTCTGAAGTAATGGCCGAGGAAGCCATGCCTCCTCCTCCCCACACCAACCTCCAAGCCAGGGGCACGCTGACTGCTTTGCTTCATCAGCTGTGACACAGGATGCATCACAAGTTGGGGATGTTCCCAGCAGCTCCCCGGTCATGGCCGTGATCTGCCTTTGCTTTTCTTTCTCTAGCTCCTTCTGCAGACACTTGCCCAACTTTCTCCTGTACCTCCTTCAGCTGTCTGCTCACGCGGCAGGTGCCAGAGCCTTCCCTGAACACCTGCCACAGAGTAACTTCCCCCACACTTCCCATTCCCCTCAGCTGGCATGATCTTCCTCTACAGTACTTAGGGACCTCACATCTGATTTCTTTATTGATTTTCCCACACCCCTAGTATGTAAACTTCATGTAGGGAGTAACGTTGTTGTATGGGCTGCTGTATTCTACCCTGACATGCAGTAGTTGCTCACTAAATACTTGTTGAATGGGTGAATGGATGAAAAATGAACAGTTTTGCAGTTTTTTAGTGATTACTCTTTGCCATTAACATGTGTTGCAAATGTTTTTCCCAGTTTCACATTTGACTTCTAATTCTTTCTGACATATTTATGTGGAGCAGTAATTTAATTTTTAATGCAGTTAATTCTGGCTTTTCTTTGTAAATGCACTTGCCTAAAACCCCTTCCTGACCTACCTGGTAAAGACATACCTATGTTTTCAAGTATTTTACGGTTTTGCTTTTTAACGGCTAAGATATCTTTAATTGGTTGCTGAATGTGAAATGTTAAGCTACATAGATTATTTTCAAAAACTCAACACAGATTATTTTCTAAAGAACAACTTTCTGTATAGTATGACGTGTTGATGATTAGGATTATTGACTAATTCATCCAATACTTATTTATTTATTTATTTTTGAGACAGAGTCTCACTATGTCACAGTCAGTAGAGTGTCATGGTGTCACAGCTCACAGCAACTTCAAACTATTGGGCTTAAGTGATTCTCTTTCTTCAGCCTCCCAAGTAGCTAAGACTACAGGTGCCTGCCACAACACCCAGCTATTTTTTGTTGAGGTTGTCATCATTGTTGTTTAGCTAGCCTGGGCCAGGTTCGAACCTCCAACCTCAGAGTATGTGGCTGGTGCTATAACCACTGTGGTTTGGGCACTGAGCCCATCCAATACTTATTTTATTGGTCTATTTCTATCTCTCTATTCCTAGATAATTCCAGGTTATTTGTTATTTCCTTGTGTCTATGGGATACTATTCTAATCATTATAATTTCTGATGTGGATTTCATAATTGATGGAAAAGTGCTCTTACATTTTCATAGTTTTTTTTCCTTATCCAAAACCATTTTCCGACTATGGAAATGCTGATTATCCCACCGTGACAGAGATGAATAGTCTAGTAATCAGAAGGAACGCTAACTTTTATGTTGCTTTACTTTCTTTTTTGTATTTTTAAGTAATGATTTGGTAAAACCTAAAATGATGCATAGAGATCCCTTATAAGTACTAATGATCTGAACTTTTAATTTCTATAATAATCAGACTTCTGCTGTCTATGCCCCCCTGCAGAGTTACAAGGCAGCTCCATAACACTGTTCTGAACAACTGACACTGAAGTAGTCGAATTCCTTCAAATTACATATAAGCAAGTTGGGGCTGAGAGTGACATGAGTGTGTAAGCTCATGCAGTTAGTCAGTGGCCAAGTTAGGAACAGAGCCCTGGGTCTGAAACCCATTTCAGCCTCACCACTCACTGCTGAAGAGGCAGGATTATCTCATTTCTAAAAGTGTGAGCAGAGTAAGCCAATAAATGTAAGCTAAAGTGGACAGAACTCACATTAGACAATAAACAAAGAAAAATCCACTAATGATAAAATAAGGAGCTTTGGAGGAAAAAATTTTAAATAGATATTGAACTTAAAACAAAGCACTGCCACTCTATCATGTACTCCATGTGGGTCCCTCAAACCTTGTACGTACTATGTTATATTTGGCAAACTACATGGCTATATTCTTCAAAAGCAGATTTGCTTTTCCTGGTGTTTTCTAATATGAATTTGAATCATTAAGATCCTTGTAGGAAAAAAAAATATGTACCCAGACAAAGGTTTGTACTATGGACTGATTTTCCTACCATCCTGCCTCATCTCAGCAAGACCCAACCTTTCTCCCCCGTCACCACCTTTTAAAAAAATTTAACCTATTATCTTTATGAACACCCAATATTTTACATTTAGACCAATGTCTTCTATTTTGCTTTAATGTCTCTTTAATGGATTTGGCATTTTATTTTAATATCATGCTGAGTCCATCCAGATAATATAATAAATTATAATAATCTGTTATGAATTGGTAAAAGTGTGATAGAACTAGCAAGGGCTGGGAAATGGGAAAAGACTATTTCTTTAGGGCAAATAAAACACTACTCAAGGGAATGTATATCTTCAGGGATATTGGTAAACCTTCAGTTAGAATCTCTTATTTATGTGGTGAAAGGAGAGAAGGAAATAGGTGGTATTATTTTAAGAGTCCGCTTCAGGATGTTAATCCAAATAAGGGAAGTCTAATCCGAAAACAAAATAAAGTCACAAGTAGTGACTTGGACTATTTGCACATATGCTTAATGCCGTGGTTCTCGACCTGTGGGTCACGACCCCTTTTTAACAATGAAAATACATCGCGGCATTAGGAAGGTTGAGAACCACTGGCTTAATGATTTCTTTGGTGCAAACCAAAGTATCTAAAAAGTTCTGACTTGCATTGCTATAGTAAGAAGAAAACAATCCTCAAAGATGCCCCTACACTAATTCACGGAACCTGTAAGTATGTTCTGTTACCTGGTCAAGAGGAATTAAGGTAGCATGTGGAATTAAGGCTGCTCAGGAGCTGTTTCAATACAGAAGTTTTCCTGGGTTTTCCAGGTCTGTCCAGTCAGTGTAATCACAGATTTCCTTCAGAATGGACGAGAAAGACAGAAGAGGATGTCAGAGTCACAGAGAGCGAAGTTGCTGTACCACTGGTTTTTAAAATGGAGCAGGGCTCACAAGCCAAGTAACACAGGCAGCGTTAGCACCTGGAAAAGACGTGGAAATGGATTCTCCCCTCGAGCCTCCAGAGGGAATGCAGCCCAGCCAACACCTTGATTTTATCCCAGTGGGATCCATTTTGCCTCCTGACCTCCAGGAATGGAGATAATACATTTATGCTGTTTTAAACCGGTAAGTTTATGGTCATTTGTTGCAACAGCAATGGATAATGAATATAATTTGACACAAATTCTTCCTCGTAACAGAAACAAATCTATGCAGAAGTGAAGATTATGAAAGGGTTTTAATCAAGGGAAATGAATGATATTTGAGAACTTGAAAGACTATCATGTGAGACTGTGCAG
Organism: Galagoides demidoff; assembly: GCA_963574575.1. Taxonomy (NCBI): domain Eukaryota; kingdom Metazoa; phylum Chordata; class Mammalia; order Primates; family Galagidae; genus Galagoides; species Galagoides demidoff. Next base: position 4,199 of record CAUYQV010138299.1, read on the forward strand.
TATCCAAAGAGGGGAAGAAAATACTCCAACATTTAGAAAGCAGAACTTCTAGAAGTTTAGTGAAAAGTTTGCATTACTCCATAACATGAAGTTTTGAAAGGAAATATAACTTTAGAAGGTTGGAAAGTTCTCAAAAGATGTAATTATGACTGTATAATCCTATAGATTGAATTGTATGAAGCCACAGAAGGCGTGCTTATCAAATATGTAGATGGCGTGACGCCTGGCAGGAGAATGAACACATTGTATGTCAGAACCAGAATTGAAACAACAAAAAAAATCTTGTCAGTCTGTAGCAATGGGATGAATCTCTAAAAAGATAGAAGTTAACGGGGATTAACATAAGATCTTACACTTGGGTCCAAAAACTCAACTGCCCAAATGCAGTTGGAAGTGATGTCTCAGAGCAGCATGTGATAAAACGACTTTTGAGTTTTAATAAACCAAAAAGTGAAAGAGATATGATGATGGAGTAATAGAACTGCTAAAGATTTCAAAGATGTTTTTTGCTACCACTGCTGCTGGTCAGCTGGGATTATTTGTTTGGGATCTACTGTAAGAGAAGAATCAGTAAAGCAAACGTGTGACACTAGGTGATAAATCACGGTTAAAGACATTGGGGGTGTTTATATTGAAGAAGAAAACTTCAAATTGCGGGCAAGGAGGGGAATGATAGATCTCTTCAAATATTTTAACAACTTAAGAGTTAGGTTTATGGTAATTGGGTCTAAAGATCAGAATCAGGATCAGTGAGTAGAAGCCACGAGAAGATAGAATTCAACTCACTCTAACGGAAAAGTTACAGTCAGTTTCTAAAACTTGTATGGGCTGTTTCCAGAGCAGGTTCCCCGTCACTGGGGATGTTCAAACAAAGTAGGCCACCACTTGGTAAAGAATTGTAAGATATGTTCAAACAGTGAAAAAAAAGTAGGTCAATTTAACTTTATGGTTTATAATGCTATGTCTAAGGACTTTGTTGATGAGTAATTATTATACAATGCTTACATTAATTCATTTTTTACAGGAGTAAGATGAATTTGTTGGGTAGTAATAGGTTGAGCATCTGTAATCTAAAAATCCAAAATCCAAAATGCTCCAGATAGAAAACTTTTTGAGCACTGTGTGTCCACATCTGACACTTTGCTTTCTGGTGGTTCAGTGTACTCAAACTTTGTTTCATGCACAAAATTATTTAAAATCTTGTTTTAAATTATGGAAATGAGTTTTGTATTTAGACGTGGGTTTCATGCCTAAGATACACCTCATGCTGTATGTGGAAATATTCTAAATACTGAAAAAAAATTAGAATCTGAAAGACTTTGGGTCCTAAGTATTTCAGATAAGGGATATTAAACCTGTGTGTCAGTATCTTGATGATAACAAACTCTGTTACATCAAGCTTGTGGTTAATGCGATATGAAAAGTTCTTCCAGAAAAGAATAGAAAATATCAGGGAACTTTGCAATATTTGCGGTCTAGTTGTGGCTCTGAAAGTGGATATTTAGTGTAAAATCGGGAGCACTGAATTCATAGGGAGCTAGTCCCTCAGGAGAGCTGACTGGCTTCTCACTGTTGAATCAGAGAGAGGACTAACATAATGAGAGGGTAAATAAATATTCTCAGTTCATGTGGTTATAGTAAATAATTGTCTCAGACTTGTTGACTTCTCATTAAGATTCCTTAGTACTGTCCCTTCTACCATGCTACCAAAGAAGAAAGAAACTACAGGGCTGAAGACTGGGCCTCTCAAGGGCCAGTGCTCACTGAGCGTCCCAGGCTTTTGAAGCATTTCCAGACCAGTGCAGCCCAGAAAAGACTTGGTTGATGTTCTCAGATTCGCAAGTCCTTTTTCACCTTGTTAGTTCTCGGAGTTATCACTTTTGTATCTCTTACCTGTTTCAGTCTATCAATCTTCACTTATATTGCTAAAATTCTTTTCTATTCCAAGGTGATACAGAAAATCATCTTTTTCCAAAATCAAAAGAAAAACAAAAGAATGGAAGAGCTTAAAGAAAGGGGGAAAGTGATGCTTTGAGTTTTGATTCACAGTCTTTTCGGAAAAGTCTGAGATAAACTCTCCTTGAGAGTGCTGGTAAGAGCTTTCCAGGTCCAGTTGGTGGAACTCTATTTATGAAGAGTATAATTTCAGAGAGGTAAGGGTATTTTTTTAGATATGATGAACGCTTAAATTAGTAGATTTTAAGTAAATCACATTTTCCTTTATAATGTGAACTGTGTCTCATTCAGTCAGTTAACGGCCTTCAGAGGTCCCCTGAGGAAGAAGGAATTCTGCCTCCAGGCCTCCTTTGGGCTGGAACATCCACCTCAATTTTTCCTGGGTTTCCAGTTGTTGGCCTGCCCTGCAGACTTTGGACTTGCCAACTACCACACTTCTGTGAGCAAACTCCTTAAAATAAATCAGTTTCTCCCTATATTATCTATCTATATATCTGCATCTGTATCTTATTTGTTCTTTCTCTAGAGGACACTGACTGATACAGTCATGAATTGCCTCCATCCCTTGTCCTACCCACTCTACACTCCCTGTTCTATTTCTCTCCTTGACATTTACCTTCCTCTGTGGGCAGATCTACTGTGCTTCCTCCAAACTTCCTGTATTAAGACATTTCAACTTCTCCTTCTACTTCATAACCAGACATCATGTGATGTTACCCGAAAATGTGCATCTGAGCACATTTTGAAAAAACTCTTCCTATTAAGAAAATGGAGACTATGGCAAATTCCTTAAAATCCCCACCTAGTATTTGTTGGAGGGATTACTAAAAATAATATATGTGAAGTAGCTTTCCAGACAAAACCCTGCTGCATTAAAACTTTTTTTCTTCTTTCTTTATTCTCAGACTCACCTATATGTCATCTACCTCACTGAAGAACTGGTCCAGAGCACAGCATATGAATCAGTTTGGGGAAATTCAACGTGTATCACTGAAAATCTACTATGGGAAAAGTGTGGGGTGTCCCTGTGAGAAGCTTTTAAACCATAAAATCTCACAAACTGGTAGATGGACACGCATATAAATACACAAGTCTATGCCAGACAGACCCAGAAATGCTTTAAGAAATTCACAAGTCATTGTTGTACTCTGGGAGTGTAAGATAAAACAATTTAATGCTAATTAGAAAAATCAGCATGGATTCTTGAAGGAAGTAGAAAATGTGTTTTTTGTTAAATGGAAGACAGGAGTTCAATAAATAAGTATCCAAGGAAAGGACATTCTAGGCACTTATAATAGTAAATAAAATGAATTTATTTCCCGTTATAGTTGGCTCCAGAACGCTTATACAATAAGTTAGGCCAATGCACTTTTGAGCGCGCTTTTTGAGCATGACCTCATTTAACTCTGTAAGAGGTGCACTATTAATAGACCCATTTTACATATGCAGAAACTGAGGCCTTGCAAGGTAAGTAAATGACCCAAGGTCACGTACATAGTTTCAACTTGCTCTGCTAATTGGTATTGTTGGGAGGGCTTCATTTGTTTCCACCCGTGTGAACTTTATGTTTCTTGATTTTTGTGTATTTCAAAACTTTTGTAATGACCCACATCCTACAAGAGAGATAGAGAAAATATTTGAATTCTGACTGTCTAATTCCAAATGCCAAGCTCTTGACTGTTGTATGGCAATGCCTCTTAAAGCAAGAACTATTAGAATCAGTGCCTGGAAGTGGGAAAATGCGCAATGGGTTCTTAATGTGAATGAAAAAAGCATGATCAGACTTCTGCATAAAGCACCATGGCAGACCAGATGTTCAGAAATACATCTCTGGGTACAAGGTAATGAAAATTAGGGATTAAATGTTAAAAGAATTCAAATGAGTTATTGAGATGATAAATGGATTCCCTTAAGGATAGTATTCATTAGTCTGGAAAGGCAAAAAACCTCTGGGGATGGTTGGTATTAACCCTGGGGATAGCTGCCAAAGCCTGGTGGTCTAAAGTCTAAGTATTATTGGTTTATATGTGTTAAGGACAGGAAACAGAGCTTTAGGCTGGAGTAGGATGGAAGCTAGATAGCTATAGACTTCTGCATGAAAGTGGAATGCTTGAAGGCTAATGCTCCCAATGATTGACAGGAAAAAAGTTGATAGTAGGGCTATTTGCTTTTTAGTGTCGGCTCTGGATGGAACAGGGACAAAACCCAAAAGTCTCTCCTGAAAACTCCTAATTATGAGCATATATTGATTGAATAGGAACTAGAATTCAAACATCTATGCAAGCTAGGAAACCTCAAAAAACAAAACAAAACAGTGGCTATGAGGCTGAAAAGCTGAATGAAGCTTTTAGTCACTTTAGGAAACTTGCCAAAAGGATGGTAACCCAAGAAAGCATCCTAGATTTTGAATTCAGAAATTTAATGGGCTATACATTAGGACTAATATCTAGATGGAATAAAATTAGTCTTCACAATGAACACAACACATTTCAAATTAGTTTAATATCTGATTACATGAGGTGATCTGATTTTTATCCTCACACTTGCAATAATAGATACATATCCTTTCTGGAGAGAAAATATATTTCCAAGAGCTTTAATTTGTCTATTTAATTTTTCATCATAATATTTGAGGCCATGCATTTCGTGAAACAAAACAATTGACCAAAAACTAAAAGAATAAGTAGACAAGGAAATAAAATGTAAGATCAACAGACAAGTTGTAATTAGTAGATGCAAAGTTCAATATAATGATTATTATATGTTCAAGAAATTGTTGGAAATTTAGGATGCAATTCATTCTAATGAATGATTATAATGGCAGTTCTAGGAGAGGTAGATACAATTAGAAGCCAGAATTCAGTAGACAAATTAAGAACAGAACAGTTTTAGCTAAATAGAGGATTAGTGAACTAGAAGATAGGACAGTAGAAAATATACAGACTAACAAATAGAGAAAGAAATGGGTAGGCAAAGCAATCCAGTGCCGAGCTGTAACGCCACAGCACTCTACCTAGGTGACAGCTTGAGACTCTGTCTCAAAAGGAAAGGAAAAAAGAAAGAAAGAAGGAAGGAACGCACCCCGCCAGGCCCGAACGCAGGAAGGAAGGAAGGAGAAAAACTAACTTTTAAATTATCCAAGATAAAAGTTCATAAATTTTGTTGCAAAAGATCTAAAAAGAATGAAATGACACAGGGTAAACAGAGACATCCTTGTAACACATATAATGCATTAATGCATTTTGTTTCAATGCAGGTGAAGTATACTTACAGAAATACTGTAAAGCAAATGAAAAAACAAATAAAAACACTCACTAAAGCATTTGTGTTTGACCTGATGGCATAGAGGCTTAGCAAAAATACCTAGAGGTTATGTCCATAGACTTTAGATAATGATTTAGTAATTCACTTAACAAATTAAAGAAAATGTGAACTTCTGAATTAGAGTAATGAAGTCTTATTGATCATAAAAATTTTCTACAGCATGTTATTTAAAGCTTCTTTGTTTTTGTTTTGTTTTTCAGCAACAATATATTTTCACTGAAAAACAACATCATTAAACCCTCTTTCTGCACTAAAACATTTAAACAGAGGGGAATATGTGACTATCTCGGATTCTTTTTAGAAAAACTTTGTTTTGGTTATTAACTTACTTATTCCTCTGTATAAGATAATTCACTGATAGCAAAAACCAAAAAAAGAAAAAATCCTCTTGTAAGAAACAATGAAAACTGTAAAATACTGTTAGTAAATATAAAAATATTTGATCTTATGGCACATAAACTTATAAGCTCATATAGAACAATTTATTTTTTCCAAAGAAAAATTTTGGAATTGTTTCTGACATGTGAAAAAGAGGACAAATATGTTTATTATTACTAACCAATACAGAATGTGATTTCAGAAGAATTTGGCAAATATGCCTACCTGTCCAGTTTCTTTATATTGTTATCCTGAAAGTGAGTCAACTCACAAAGCAATGTGATTAGATAACATAAAAAGGGACAGATATGTTGATACTTCCGATTCATACTTTTTAATGCAGATCATCCCATAAACCTCAATGATTCTATGGAAAGTTCTATGCTACCATGCAGAGCTCAAGGAAATAGAGTTACATGATTGACGTGGCTATTCGCCATCCTGTACACCCTGTTCATCCTTTTGGTTAAGGGAGGGGGAAATTTTGGGGTGGATGATGTAAACATGCATTTATATTGAATAAGAAAAACAAATCATAGACCCTTGACAATGAGCATATTTAGGGCAATTACCTTTGTCCTAGGTCATCTTTAAAATAATATAAATCAGGTGGCTTTGTTTATTATGTGTGCTTTGAACCAGATCACAACTCCATTAGATCACACAAATAAAAATAAGCAAAAAACAGAAAAAACAAAATCATCTCTCTTGAAAATTAAACAATCTAATTCAAACTTTGGGCACAATCCAACAAATAAGTTGAATTATAAAATATGTATAATCTTTTGTATTTCTGAAAGCAGTATTGTGTTTCGATAATCTGATTTCCTTAAAAAAAAGAAAAAAAGCTGGATTGCTTCCCACATATAAAAAAAAAAGTAGGTTTTTCATTTGACCAGACTCAGATGCACAGTTTCAGGTGACTTGGTCATTACACCCAGCCAAACAGATAGGCATCTAGATGTATTGCAGCGTTTTAATAAAAAATTGGCTTTAGCTTTTTTTTTTTTTTGAGACAGAGCCTCAAGCTGTTGCCCTGGTTAGAGTGCTGTGGCATCATAGCTCACAGCAACCTCCAACTCCTGGGCTCAAGTGATTCTCCTGTCTCTCCCTCCCAAGTAACTGGGACTACAAGTGCCTGCCACAATGCCCTGCTATTTTTTGGTTGCAGCTGTCATTGTTGTTTGGTGGGCCTAGGCTGGATTCGAACCTGCCAGCTCAGGTGTATGTGGCTGGCACCCTAGCTGCTTGAGCCACAGGCGCTGAGACTTTTTTTTTTTTAAACACTGAAGATAATTATACTTTAGAACAAGTCCACTGGCTATATACCACTTCTATTCAGGAGACTTAGTAATATGCTAATTGTAAGAACAATTTAAATAAATAGATATGTAGCCTGTGTTTCTCAGTGGTTTTGAATATAAAGATATTAAACTTCCCAAAATTATCTATAAATTTAACATAAGTTCAATAAAATATGACAGATTATCCTACTATCATCTAACAAGATACTACTTGTGAACAGATAAGAGAAGTTTTAAAATAAGGCAGGCAGTATGCAAAGATCTGTTTTATGTAATTCGATCTTAGTCATTATCCCTTTGGCATTCTTTACATCTTCATTTACTTTCGAAGACTTAATATGCTAAAGGTTGAGAGAAGGGTATTAAAAACCTTTGTGAACATTTGGGGTTTTGTCCATTTTTCCTTGTACATCCCACAGATTTTGCTTTAGATACATTCACTCTATTTTACTAAGCACATAAAGATTCAGGATTCATAGAGAAATCCATCTCTTTATATGTCTCCTATGGAATGCTCCCTTATGTTTCTGGGGTAAAAATCTTTAAAGCCTGTCTCTATTATATTTTATAGTTTTGAATATAAAGATGTTAAACTTCCTAAAAATTATCTATAAATTTAATACAACTTCAATAAAACATGACAGCTTATCCCAATGTCATATTGGGATAATCTATTTTTGTTTTCTGTTTGAAGATTTTCTGATCCAGGTTTATTTGTGAACTTTGTCTCTCCTTTTCCAATGTTTCCATTTTAGGTTTGAACAGACTGGAGTGTGTTTACAGATTTCACTACATTTTTCCAGTGTCTTTGTCAATAGATCTCTTTATTTAGGACTACTTATTTATAAATTTGGCTTTTTGATTCTCTTGAAGAAAGACATATGTTTGAAGTTTTCATATACATGAGACAAAAGTGTGGGTTGATCTCTTTATTTTCTCATTTCTAACTTGCTGATAATCAATTTATTCACAAGCAGGTTGTTTTCATCATTAGCATTTAAAAAGAATAAATTCTTAGATATGTTTATTAATTTTATTACTAGTTATCCGTAGCCCTCCTATGTCCTGAAGGATGAAGAATTTGTAGAGACTTCTGCGTGCTAATGGTGTAGCATGCCTATTTCTTCCTGTGGCTTTGGAAGCTTCCACAAGAAGTTTTTATGCTGGAGGTTAGCAAACAAGGAGGGAGTCACTGGCTTAGCACAGAGACTTACTCCCCATCTCAGCAACAGCAGCTCAAGAGGGCCTGCCTGTGCCCTCTGGACTAGGCAGTGAACTTCTCACAGCAGAGCATTCCTGAGCATTCTGGCTCCTAACTTTAGAATTAATGTAGTTTTGACAGAGAGTAGGAATCATGAAGAGGGCTTTGGGTTCTTCTTATTGGGTTGCACATTGTAGGTACTCAACAGATATCAAGAATTAGATCTGTATTAAACCTCAGTGTAGTTCTGCAGTTCTAAGACCATTTGGACTTTTACTTTCATTCTAATCTGGAAGCCTTTCATTTATTATTATATAGGAATCACGAGTACATAAATATTTTTTCCATTATTGCCATTAATATTCAGGAATAAATGCTAATCCCCTGTGATGTAATAATAGCAAGGCGCATATCTGACCTATATGTGACATATACTGATGTTTTTGTGTCTCACACTAGCTGTATTTTCTAATGAATAAAACATACCATTTTACAATGGACACCTCAAAACCCTGTAGAACTTTAACAACATTTAAATTAATAGTTCTATATTTTCTGATATCCCCTGGCAGTTTAAAATTTCCTAAACATGTTTCATAGGACATGAAGATGTCAGTGGAGAATTTTATCTCATGTATTTGCTTCTTAGATTACCAGATGTCATCATTCCAAATGGTACATGACACTCCAAATTATAAAACTCTCCTACCAAACCCTGAGCACCTTGAAGGTCAGGGGAAGCCTTTGAAATCTCACAGTCAGGGGTTGAGGGATTTCATCGCGTGATCGCTGTCATAGAGCTGCCATGTCATGCAGTGAGATTTGTCCTGGCTGTGTGGCATAGCTTTGATGACACATCTTGCTCCATTATTATATCTCTTCTCCTGAGATTGGCACTTACTTGTCCAGTGCATCTATTGTCCCTTTTATTGCTCATGCTTTTTTGAGTTATATATAAAAATATATATATAACTTTTGCCAAATCCAAAGTTATAAAGACTTACCCCAATGTGTTTTATTTTCTAAGAGTTTTATAGTTTTAACTCTTATATTTGGGTCTTTGATCTATTTTAAGTTAATTTTTATATATGGTGTAAGTGAGGGAAGGGTCCAAATTCATTCTTCTGCATATGGCTATTCACTTGTTCCAGTATAATTTGTTGAAAACCATTTCTTTCTCCACTAAATGGTCTTAGCATCCTTGTCAAAAATCAGCTAACCATTTATGTATGAGCTTATTTCTGGAAACTCAATACTAGTCCAGAGATTTGTATGTCTTACCTTGTGCCAGTACTGTGCTGTCTTGATTACCAAGGATTGCTTTGTAGTAGTTCTGAAATAAAAAAGAGTGACTCCACCTACTTTCTTCTTTTTCAGGATCGTTTAGACTATTCTGAGTCTCTTGACATTCCACATGAATTTTAGAATCAGCTTGTCAGTGTCTACAAATAGATTGGCTAAGGTTCTGATAAGAATTGCATTGAATTTATAGATTAGTTTAGGAACAATTGACGTCTTAACAACATTAAGTATTTCAGTTCTTGTTATGAGTTTTGGACTTCTTTTGTTAAATGTCTTAAGTACGTTAGGTTTCCTAATGCTGCTGTGATTGGATTTGTTTTCTTAATTTTATTTTCAAATTATTCATTGGAATCCATAAAATTACAATTTATTTTTATATATTGATCTTATATACTTCAACCTTAATGAACTGGTTAATTAGTTCAAGTAGTTTTTTGGTAAGTTCTTTGAATTCTATTATAAGATTATATAATCTGGGGGTAGAAATAGTCTTGCTTCTTTCATTCTAATCTGGAAGGCTTTTATTTCTTTTTCTTGCCTAATTATTGCAGCTACAATCTCCAGTATATTGTTGAATACAATTGTCAAGAATAACTATCTTCTTTTTATTTCTGGTTTTAGGGGAAAGCGCCCAGTCTTTTACCATTAGACACAATGTTAGCTGTGTTTTTTTCATAGATGTCCTTTATCAGAGTGAGAAAATTCCCTTCTATTCCTGGTTTGTTAGTGTTTTTTTTATTTGTTTTTGGTCTATGGAGATGATCGTGTGATTTTAAAACTTTTTCATTTTATGGATATGATGTATTATTATGTATTAATTATTTTATTTATTATTATCATTAAATCATAGCTGTGTACATTAATGCAATTATGGGGTACAATGTACTGGTTTTATATACAATTTGAAATACTTTCATCAAACTGGTGAACATAGCCTTAAATGTCCTAACACAATAACTAAGAAAATGAGGTGAAGGCTATATATTAATTGATGTTAAGATGTTGAATGGACCTTTCATTCTTAAGATAAATCCCACTTGATCACCATGTATAATTCTTTTTATATGAAGATTTGGGTTGGATTTGGTTTGGTAGCATTTTTTTGAGGGTCTTTCACCTATATTCATAAAATATGTTGATGTGTAGTTTTCTTTTCCTGTGATATATTCATCTGGTTTGGGTATCAGGGTAATAATACTGCCCTCATAAAATGAGTTGGGAAGTGTTTCTTTCTCTTCTATTTCCTGGAAGAATTTGTGAAGAATTGGTGTCTTTCAGCATTTGGTTGAGTTCAGTAGAGATCTGTGCTTTTCTTGGTGTTTCTTTGTCCCTCCCTACACTAGTTGTAGATCCATTCAGGCCATCTATTTCTTCTTCAATCAGTTCCAGTAGTTTGTGTTTTTCTAGGAATTTGCTCATTTGCTCCAAATGACCTAATTTTATTTAGTAGCTGATAGTTCTTAGTATTCACATATAATCTTTTTTAGGCAGCTCTGGAAGGTTGGAAGTAATGTGTTCCCTCTTTCATCCTGGCTTCTAATAATGTTAGTGTCCTGCTTTTCTTTGTCAGTTTAACTAAAGTTAATGTCAATTTTGTTGGTCTTTTCAAAAAATCAACTCGGATCACATTTATTTTCTCTATTGTTTTTGTTTCTACTTCTAACCTTTATCATTTTTTCCTTTCGTTTACTTAAGTTTAGTTTAGTTTTCTCTTCTTTTTTCTAATGTCTTAAGGTGAAAGATTAGGCTGTTGATTTGAGATCTTTCTTTTTCTTCTTTCTAAATAGTTTAGCTTGAGTTTGATACAATGTGTCTTCATTTTCATTCATCTCAAAGTATTTTCTGATTTTCCTTCACTTCTTTTTTGACCCATGGTTATTCTTGAATGTGTTGTTTAACTTCTACTACATACTTGAGAGTTTTCTCAAAATTTTTCATGCTAATGATTTTTTAATTTTGTTCTACTGTGGTTGGTGAAAATATTTTATATTATTTCTATCTTTTAAAAGTTATTCAGGGATGTTGAATGGCCTAGTATATGGTCTACCCTGGAAAATGTTCCATATACATTTGAGAAAAATGTTTATTCTGTTGTCTTCAGGCAGAAGGTTCCATGGAAGTCTATTAGCAGTAGATAGTTCATAGTGTTGTTGGTTTTCTATTTCCTTGTTGATCTTATGTCTATTTGCTCTATGCTTATTGGAAGTGTTGTATTAGAAATCCCAAGTATTATTTCTAAATTCCCTATTTCTTCCTATATTTCTGTCAGTTTTTGCTTCATGTATTTTGGTACTCTTTAGTAAGTGTATATATGTTTACAATTATTATTAGCTTCCTGACAGATTGACACTTGTATCAATATTCTTCTTTGTCTCTAGTAACATTTTTTGTCTTAAAGTCTGTTTTGTCTAACAGTGGTATCTAGAGCAGTGGTTCTTAACCTTCCTCATGCTATGAACCTTTCATACAGTTCCTGTGTGTTGCAATCCACAGGTTGAGAACTGCTAATCTAGAGCATCTCCTATAGATACTCCATGCCTTTTGATTGGTTTCTTTAATCCATTCACATTTAATGTTACTATTGATGTAAAATTATACTATCATTAACTAGTAGATCTATGTCTCCCATTTCCCTTTTTTATTTCTATATGTCACATATCATTTTGTTCTTGTATACCTCTTTTGTTACTTTCTTTCACAATAAGTAAACTTTTTAAATGGAAAATTTTAATTTCTTTAATTAGCATTTCTAATATAGCTTTTTACTTTCTTATATGATTTTTTTATGATATACTATATTTTTGAGTTATTTGGTAGTAGTGCTCTAAGGTTTACTCTATACATCTTAACTTTTCTTTTTTTTTGAGACAGTCTCACTATGTCACCCTCGGTAGAGTGCTATGGCATCGCAGCTTACAGCAACCTCCAACTTGTGGGTTTGAGTGATTCTCTTGCTTCAGCCTCCCAAGTAGCTGGGACTACAGGTGCCCACCACACCACTTGGCTATTTTTTTTGTTGCAATTGTCATTGTTTTTTAGCATCCCAGGCCAGGCTCAAACCCACCAGCCTCGGTGTATGTGGCTGGAGCCCTACTCACTGAGCTATGGGTGCCAAACCAACTTTTTTTTTTTTTTATTGTTTGGCATTCATTGAGGGTAAAAAGAATTAGGTTACACTGATTGCATTTGTTAAATAAAGTCCCTCTTACAATTGTACCCCACCCCCAAGAGGGGTGCCATACACCATGACCCTCATCCTTCTCCATCCTCCCCTCTCCCCACCTTAAATCATCTACTGCCTTCATATTAGAATTGAGTACATTGGATTCTTGCTTCTCCAGTCTTGTGATCTTTTACTAAGAATAATGTGTTCCATCTCCATCCAGGTTAATACAAAAGATGTAAAGTCTCTGTCTTTTTTAATGGCTGAATAGTATTCTGTGGTACATGTATACCACAGCTTGTTAATTCATTCTTGACTAGGTGAGCATTTGGGTTTTTACCACATTTTGGTATTTGTAAACTGAGTTGGAATAAACAGTCTAGTGCAAATGTCCTTATGATAAAAGGATTTTTTCCTTTCTATCTGGATAGATGCCTAGTAATGGGATTGCAGGATCAAAGGGGGTGTCTAATTTGAGTTCTTTGAGGATTCTCCATACTTTCTTCAAAAAAGGTTGTATTAGTTTGCAGTTCCACCAGCAGTGTAAAAGTGTTCCTTTCTCTCTACATACACAAGAGCATCTGCAGGTTTGAGACATTGTGATGTGGGCCATTTTCACTCAGGTTAGGTGATATCTCAGGGTGGTTTTGATTTGCATTTCTCTGATGATTGGGGACGATGAGCATTTTTTCATGTTTGTTAGCCATTCATCTGTCTTCTTTAGGGTAGGTTCTATTCATGTCTCTTGCCCAGATCTATAGGATTGTTGGGTCATTTTTTGATGATTAAGTTGAGTTCTCTGTATATCCTAGTTCTCAAGTTTTTGTACAATTTACAATACGCAAATATCTTTTCCCATTCTGAAGGTTTTTTCTATTTGCTTTGGTTGTTGTTTCCTTAGCTGTACAGAAGCTCTTCACTTTAATTAAGTCCCATTTGTTTATTTTTGTTGTTGTTACAATTGCCATGGAAGTCTTCATCATAAAATCTTACCCCAGGCAGATATCTTCAAGTGTCCCACATTTTCTTTGAAGATTTTAATTGTTTCAGGCCTTAGATTTAAACCTTTTATCTATCTTGAATCAATTTTTGTAAGTGGTGAGAGGTACAGGTCCAGTTTTAGTCTTTTACATGTAGTTATCCAGTTTTCCCAACACAATGTATTGAATAGGGATTCTTTTCCCCAGTGTATGTTCTTGTTTGGTTTATCAAGTATCAGGTGGCTGTATGATGTTAGTTTCATCTCATGGTTTCCTATTTGGTTTCAAATGTCAATGTCTCTATTTTTGTGCCAATTGGTATTGGTTGTGCTAATTTTGATTACTACGGCCTTATAATATAGTCTAAAGTCTGGTGGGAAGATACCCCTGACTTTGTTTTTATTACTAAGAGTTGCCATTAGGTATATTCCCAGATGACAAAAAATCGCATTACAACAAAGATATTTGTATCAGAATGTTCATTGCAGCCCAATTCATAATTGCCAGGTCATGGAAGAAGCCCAAGTGCCCATCGATCCACGAATGGATCAACAAACT
>CAUYQV010138300.1:0-26281 GCA_963574575.1 Galagoides demidoff
ATAATTATTAACAAATTATATTTAATATAAATTAACATTAAAATTATTGTTATATTACTAAAATTATTATTAATATTATTTAGGTCTTCACCTCAATTCAGTGTTCATTGAAATGCCTGATAGGATCCAATTACTAATACCTTACTGCCTCTATTGCTTTTGACATACTGCTCTTCAGCATGTAGATGTATTTCCCCCCTAACACAAAGGCTGCTCAGGCGTTTGTTTTTAGTGAACTCCCTTTTCATTGTTTTTTGAGACATAGAATTTTTAAGCAATTCTCAGTAGTTTTTCATGGCCTCTGCTGTGGTGGAGGTTATTTACCATTGTTGCTGCTGATGCCATTTTTGGCATGGAGATACAAAGGTGTTACATTAGTGGGACTTCTGTCAGGGACAATGTAGCCAGGGTCCAAACCAGTGTCATAGAGAGTAAATCCTTCAGGATCAAGCCCTTGAGAAAAAAAGTACAGTAACTGATTCCTTTCATATCTTCATATGAGCCATCTATACAAAGCTATCTTTTCCACTGAATTTCTAAATGTCCTGTGATCAAACAAGCCTTTTCAAATTATATGTACAGTTTATATCTTCAAATTCGGTCTTTGCTTTATTGACACTACAAGACATTCCCTGAGCTAGGAGGACATATTAAACTAGCATTGCGACTCTTCCAATTTTTCAGCTACAGAGCAGGACCATCACAAATGAGACCCAGAGGGACATGGTATTTGGTTTCTTAAGGAGAGGAGAGACGAGACAAGAGAAAATTGTGGCCTCAGGGAAGCAGATATGACTAACCTTGACTTTGAAGGAATATGAGCCTTTACCCCAGATGGAAGTAACCAGAACGGGCATGATGTTATAAAAAGAAAATATTCAGGAAGAGAATCAGAATCAGGGCCGGTGGAGAGGAAAGTAGTCTCTGTACACTGCCACATTTCCAGGACTTTACCAACGCTCTCACTTATATACCAATGAGAAAGAAAATTACAGTTGCATTGATTTATTGTGATTTAGTAATTAAAAGCTATCACACAGTGAATACTTTCCTAATGTATTTTATCCACCAGAATATGGTTCTTCTGAAGTTTCTGGTTTTAAGTGGGTTGTTTTTTGTAAAATAATTTTTTTCTCATATGTCTCCCACTCCCCCCAAATAATCATAATTAATCAGTCCTATAAAAATGTAAAAAACAACCTTCTAATTATTAAAATGTAAAGACCAATAGCCAGCCAAATAACTATTAACTACATAATTAAGATTAAGATACATATATTTTTATAGACAGTTGTATACAACTATATATCAGCTCTTATATGACAAGTATCAAGATTTGTGCACAATGCGATTAAATTATGAACTCTTTTGTCCCAAGACTGTCACTAAGTAATACTATTGATAAATAACTGGATGTCCAGCTTTCCAATGTGACATCTTGAGAACTTTTAAGAAAAATACATCATCTGTTCAAAATTGCCATAAGGACTAATGGAAAATAAAATATGTGATACATTACAGAACTATACACATACAGAAGGTGCCAGAACATGTACAAATGATTTAAGAAAGGAAAAGAACACTGTGTTAAAATTGTAATACTCAAGTCACATTTAATTTCTGAAATTATAAGAAATACAAGCTACAATGTACAAGATAACAAACGTTATTGGCATACATATATTATTATAATTTTAACACAACTTTCCTTTCTTAAAATGTGTACATGTTCTTTTGGTATCATCTGTATATACTGTTTGCAAAGTTAAGAATAGAAGATTGTGTAAGGGTAGATCCAACTATAACTAAGTGCTATTTGTTCAAAAAATATAATAATAACAATAATATTTTGGGATATTGTGCTGTTAATTTTATTATTAACATAGCCTTCAGTAAGCCTGGTTTACATGCAGTGAGATCTGTTAGCAAGTCTTTTTACCTTCACAACTTTTTCATCCAATAGTCATCCTCCATGGTAAGGTTTGATAGAGTTTGCTTGGCACTATTTTACCATAAGAATTATAGCTACTACTCACTAATTTGTCTCTTTGTGCCAGGACGTATACTTGAAAATTTTATTAGAAATGTTTACAAGAGCAATCAGATAAGTGTTCTTATTGTTCCCCATTAAAAAAGACGAAAACATACTCCAGGAGATTAAGACTCTTATATTGTTTGTTAAGACCCTAGGATTTTATGTTTCAGGAGAAAGAAAATTAATAATATTTTACACAAGGAAATGGCATGATCAGAGTTACACTTTAGATAAATTATTCTGGTGGCAGAATTTACCAAGTCAATCCTTGGTTGATTTGCTACGCAAGCAAGAATGGAAATGGAGACTCGTTAGGAGGCTATCACAGGCTTGTTGGAGTGAAGAGAAATAACCCATGTCTATACTGTTAAGAATAGAGCATGAATGTTTTTGCCACAACAGATAAGTAAGCAAGGAGATGGTTATGTTAATCAGTTAGATGAAAGCATTCCACATTGTATATCAAATCAGCACATAAATGCATTAATGTACACAGTTATGGTTTAATAAAGAATTAAAAATATATTTAAAAAAAGAATAAGAGCTAGATCTAAGGTAGTGATATTGTTAATGACTTTCAGGTTTTAATTTTTCTTTTAATGTATAAACTCATCATAGGACCCTTCTCAACACTTTTCCAGGCAATCTGTACCAATAGGTGGGAAGTGGCAGGCATATAAAATAGTTTTTGTTATTCTTCTCAAGATTTGTGGTTTCCCACTATCCTCTCCCTCACCCTGCAGCCTGACAGACTCTACCTGTATTAGTTTTACAACAAGGCTAGCGCTGTAACAAAGAGAAGCCAAAATTAGAAAGTTTCTCTCTCTCTCTCCCTCCCTACCCCCCAACACCTGGAGCCCTGTAACCAACTGAAGCATCCCACCTTCCAAATGGAGGGTGGAGGAGGAAAAGCAATCAGATTCCTTGATCAAAATGAGGAAAATAATGTAGACAAACATTCCCCTTCTGTTCTTTGATGGCAGCTTATAAGGTAAGCTGGGGAATCTCATTTCCATGGGCATCGGTGGGTCCATGATGAAGAGACATCTAGGGTAACAACTGAAAGTCTACCACAAAACTCTCCCTGAAGTTTTTTTTTTTATATTATTCCCTTAAATAAAATTTTTAATCATTTTAATTACCCAAGATGCTTACTTGTTTGTTATGGCAAAAACATTCATGCTCTATTCTTAACAGTATAGTATGGTAAAGCCTTGCCCCTGTCATTCAAGACTCTGTACTATCTGGCTGTTTTCTACATATATGGTATTATTTTCTATGGTGGTCATTTAAACTATATTGTTTCCATGAGATACATTAATAAACAAATCCCCCTTCAGACTTGCCCTTTATTGTTCTAACTTACTTGTTCTTACTTATTCTAATATACTACAAAGCATTATTACCTGCAAAAGCCCTCGGCCGACATATACTTCACGTCCCATATCAAATGCTTCCTCTGCTGGAGACCCTGACTTGGCCCCTTGCATCAGAATACACCTTACTCCTTGAAGCGTCCCAATTCTTTACCTGTGTCTTTTGGTAGGTGCTGATCATTTTCTTTACTTGTTTTTATAGTGGAATATTTCATATCTCCAAAGTAATAGATAAAATAAATATGATAGATTGTGTCACAGTAAGAACCTCGAATTTCTTCATGCCTTTTTGAGTCTGTGCTCTGATGTCTTCTTCTCCTATGGAGATGCAAAGCATATACACATTTTTAAAAAATATAATACACCCAACCATTTTTATGAAAGAGCCTTCATTACAAATCTTTCCCTCATTTATTAAATCCCTTGCCCATACCTTTGGAATAACAGTTATCTTGAATTTCTTTATCATTCTCTTACTATTTAACGTGCATACCTACAGATGCCTAAAATATATTATTTAGTTTTACTTTATTTTGAGATTTGTAAAAATTACTTCATGCTGTATGTAATCTTCCAAGAAAAACTTTATTTCTTCAACATTATGTTTGTGGAATTTATCCATAGAGCTGTGGTTTATCCTCTTTTTGTGTGTGTGTGGTTTTTGGACGGGGCTGGGTTTGAACCCACCACTTATGGCATATGGGGCTGGTGCCTTACTCCTTTGAGCCACAGGTGCCACCCAGTTTATCCATTTTTATTGGTACATAATGTACCATATTTGTCCATTTTCTTTAGATGAATCATCTGTGTCATGTCAATATTTTAGTTATAATATATGTACATGCATTTATTATCGTTCACTAAGATGAATAGTTTTGCATCAACCTTCTCATATAATTTCTTACTCCAGATAGTCACAAGTGTTTCAAAGGTGAATATTTAAGAGAGGAATCCTGGCATGATAAGAATGTGAATGAACTTTTTAACACAACCATATGTATTATTTGCACAATTATTTTACCAATTCATACTCCCATCAGCAACAAAATAATTCATGATCATATTCTCTTCAGCAGTCAATATCAAAACATTCTTTAAAACCGTTGGCCAATCTAGCGTGGCATGTTATCTTTTGTGGTCTTTGCTTTTTGGTAAGTGTTAGTGCAGTTGAACGTTGTTTTATGTATTACCTGGCCATAACTAGTTTGATATAATTATTTCAAAACAGATTGTGAATTTATCTTTCTGATTTAATTGTTGACCCTCTCTATATCCATATGAGGAGATGCTTGAAAAGAAATATAAGAAAATGGACCTCTTCAGAGTGTTCGTTCTAGTTAAATACACAACAGACTGGGCTAAGCTTTTCTAAATACACTCCTACAACCTCATCTAGGATATAGCACTCCCTCAGAGACCTGTTAGAAACCTTGAATAGTAAAATAGATAAAATACAAAGCACACTTAGAAGGCTTCTTCAGGCTCAAGAGACAAAATTTGAGTCACTGATATTTAATGCTAGTAAAACTGAAATAAAAGCAACCAGCATGGATCAAAGAAAGGTGTCAGAAAAATAGTCCACGTGTTTTATGAAATTAGCATTTCCATAATGTACATGATTATATATTATGAAAAATAAAATATCATAACCCAAGAATAACATTTCCCACAGAGTAGTCACACTGATACTATGACAATTACAAGTTTGTCGTTTCCCCATGACAAATTATTTTGTATTGGTAGATACTAAGCTTTAGAAAGCAGATTTTCTCAGTAATGGGGTCCTAATGCAAAAAAAGTTTGCAATTTTAGAAACAGAAAGTAGTGATAATTTTAGCCCAATATAAAACTGTGTGAACCAAAAAAAATCATAAAAATACACAAAGAACCTTAAAATCAAAAGGTTCAAGGCGGGACTATGTCATCAGTGCGGAGACATGGGAATGATCAAATGTTAATATCACTTCTCTTGAAGATTTTTTTAAAGCCTTATTAACCTGGAGAGACATTAATATTTTAAATCAGAGATACCATATTTATGTGTTTGCTAAACTGTGGCCGCTACCATTTAAACTCTTCTTTTTCTCATTACATATACACAACTGATGGGAAATATCGAATTACTTTTTCTTTTGTTTTGCATCAAGAACTCCTACGCATGTAGCATTTACATCAATGAAATGTTACACAAGTGTTCCCAAATGTTTAGCTCCATCCATTTTTATTTCTCACTGCCACACTCACTTTCCTAAGAGGTCTTTGAGCTATTTTAATGGCTGAGCAAATGAGGATGTTTTAGTAAGCTAATACCTAAATTTTATTTTCTGCAAAATGTGTTGGGAAATCCAATTGGCCTTTCTCATTAAACAGAGATAACCTGATTGCCAAAGTCCTGTGGCATAAAGAGCATCTCCTAGCACTGCACTAGGACATGGTCTTCATCTCAATACCTTTTGTCCACAGGTAGTTAAGCTATGGGCAATAAAATTATAGAAAAGTTCTCATTTACCACTAGTATTCTGTATCTACACAGTAGTAATTTCATGGCTGTGTTACTTTAATGCCACCACATGCTGATGACCTACAGATTGATACCTCTGGCAAGGCCCTCTCCTGTAATCCCGGACCTCATAGCTCTAACCAGTTTCTGGGCATCTCAAAAGATTCACTTGCTCTTACCAATATCTCAACTCCTTACAATAATTCCTCACTATCTTATGCTGAAGCCCAGTAAATGGTTCCTCCTTCCTTCCCGTTATTCTGGCCTTCTTAATAGGAATCATCTTAACTCAGTCTTCTCCTACATCCTATTAGCAAATTGAATCAACTCTACCTTTGAAATGTTTCCAGATTCCAAAGACCTCTCATCACCTCTGCAGTTACCACACTAGTCTGAGTCGTCACATCCTCTAGACCTGGCTTATTTCATTATCTCCTGAACTGTCCTCCTGTTCCTGAGTTTGCCAACCCCAGTCTCTCCACACACCGCCAGCGCTGCTTTTAAAAAAGCACATCATGGCTTCTTACTCAAACCTTCCAAAAAGCTGTGTATCTCAGAGTGAAAAGTCAATCTTTGCTACATCCTTTAGACCCTATAGGATCTAAGTCCCTGCGACCCATCTGCATTCGTGTCTTTCCTCTCCTCCTGTAGATCACTCTGCCATGGCCACACGGGCCTCCTTGCGGTGTCTCTGAAGTGCCACCATGCTCTTAGAATTGCCTTGGATGACTTTCTCATGGCTAACTACATAACACATGTAGTCCAACATTGTGTCACTACTGTACGAATGAGGCTACGTATTTTTATCTTTGTAGGGGCCTTTGTTTAGAAGGAGTAAATCATCCTCTGGGCTACATATTGTGTTTCTTATTTTATCTAGATTAGCATACTTTCTCTTCAATTTTGATCTGAACCGAACTTGATAAAACGCAGATGTTTACACATATATCAATGTATATTTATTAGCAAAGGCAACTTCACTGCTAACTTTTAAAAGTTCCAGGGCCAGGTGGGGAGGGGTGTTGAAATATGAAAGGAAAAACAGAAAAATAGGTGATCCAAGATGGTATTTGGATGACAGCGTGCACACTTAACTGAATGGTTATGAGATGGCTACTTGTGGTCTGGAATGCGGATTTCTTCTGCCTTGAACGGACCTGTAGTGTAAGCTGATTACTCGTGGTAAATGTCTTGGACAAAGTTACTAGAGAGACTGTGAAGGAGTCATAGGGCTCTAGCTCAGATTTGATGCCGGTGATAGGAGGATTATAAAATGACAGTTCTCAGCAGAGAGAAAATAATTTTAGATTTTATTTCTGGTTTCTCCCTCTTTTTCTTTATGTCCAATGCAGACTATTTCTCTTTGCCTTAGTTTTAAACTTGAGTATTTCCGACTGTGCTCTTCCATTTCCAAAAAGGATGAAGGCTACTTCACAAAGTAAAAGAATATATGTGTCTATACATATATATGTGTGTATATATGCAAAGTAAAAGCAAAAGAATATATATAAATATATATCTATATGTGTGTATAAATACAAAGTAAAAGAATATATAAAGGCAGAAAAATTAAAAATAAACAAAAGAACTTACATTAACTAGATTAACAAGCTAAGAATCTCATTAAAACCTATTAAAACACGTCAAACAGGCCAAATTACTTATTTTTGGTAATAGGTTGAGTATTAACACAGTAATACTAAAATTTTACTATAATGGTTTTTTTTAAATAATGTGACTGAGTATATGTGCACATCTAAATATATAATTTCTGAAAATATGAAAACACTGATGCCAATGGACCTCTTTTATATGCAGGAAAAGAGAAGGAAGTATTTCCCATCCTAATTATTTTTGCAGTCTTAAAAATTCTTTGTTATTTGAACATATTAAGAAAATCCTTAATTCGAGGTTTGTTGCATTATACGTTTAATAGTGAGTTAATTATTAACAATACAAAAAAACAGTTTTAGAAATTAAAAACATAAAGATTCAGGTAATCAACACACATTTTACATTTGATAAATATTCTTATAGTTTCAATTTATGATGTACTTACATTTTGTATTCCTTTTAAATAAAGAATCAAATCGAGAACAGCAGACACTAGCATTTCAAATTCAATATATCTTAAAATATAGAAATACAATTAAACAGCATAATTAAAGAATAAAATAATAGACTTCCATTTCTTATTCTCTCAATGGTACACTATTAATTAAAAATATATTACTTAAAGTATCCCCCAATATAGCTATTGTCAAATTTTCTTTAAGATAAACTGTATTTTAAAATAGTGAAATATACCTGAATTATAAACAAGCCCATAAAATTTTTGAAGCCATTTCTGGTATACATTTTGTTTGAAAAATAAAAAAAAAAGATGATGATTAATAAATGGTGCTTTAGCAATATGTTAGATGAACTGTAAATAAATCTAACCACAGAGCCACCTCAAATAGCAAGTCACCAATCAAAGTGTCATTCTTCAAGAAGTCAGTGTGTATTAAATAAGGATCTTAGAAGCCATTAAAACGACGAGAAAAATAAATTAATTTCAGAGGGAAGAACACGCATGCGCACATACACACACATAGACACACACCAGAACCTTCCCGTTTAGAATTATTTGTTCTTGGAAGTAGGTTTATAAAATCCGTGGACAAAATAAGGTTTTCATTGAGCTCATTCGCAAAGATATGAAAAATGGATTTCAGCTGTTCTTTAGAAATGGCAGTTCTGTCAAAGCCATTCAGGGATTTTGGGTAATTTCCTCCAGTTTCGTTTCAGTGCCCCAAATAAAATTCCTTCCATAACATCAATCAGCAAAGTCCCTTAGAAAGGGGAGCTACAGAAATGGCTGTGTCAGTATCTCTACTCTGGTTCATTTTATGAATGCTGTGACTCTTGTCTGTGGGGAGCAAAGTGGAGCATGTGCAAATGATTCTTTATTTTGGACTAAGGTTTTCAATCTGAAAAAAAAAAAATCTGCGGCAGTAGTGTTCTAGATAATAGACGGACATGATTTATTTGAGGTAAGAATGTTGTACTACAATATTTTAGTGTTAACTTGGAAAGTTATAGACACAGGGTCAAGCCTGTGTCCACAGAATTCTGGAAGCTTTGAGCTCTTTGCAAAATCTACAGTCCATAAGCCAAAAAGAAACACACTCCTACGGTTACACCAGTTCTGTTAAAGCAAACAGTTGTAACAATTATGTGCAATCTTTTAGCTTCTGTGTTCTCCCTACCATTTATTTATTCAAATCCAGTTCAACATTTCACTTTATCAAATGAACTAGAAACTCTAAAAGAAGGATTGTGTGTATCCAAGAATTTTTGTTTCGATTGCTATTCTTTTAAGTTTTATTTTAAAATAAAATTCCTCTCATGATTTTCATTGGCAGAACATAACTAAATGTATTCCGTTACCTTCAACAATATTAAATGATCAAAGGAGTTCTGTCTAATCTCAGAAAAATTTATAAAAAAAAATGTGTTGGAATTGAACTAGACTCAGCATTTCCCATTGAAAATGTGACTGGGTTATAAATCGAATACCATAGTGGCCCCCAAAGTAGAATTTATTGATAAGGTAAAAAAAAAATGAATATATACCTTTAAATAAATAAAAGTGACTATATACATGATATTGTACATAAGGAAAGAGAAGAAATGAGCCAGACTAATTTTATGAAATTCCCTCTCTGTCTGAATGTATGCTGTTTATTTCAGTCATAAACCTTAATACAGATTTTTTTTTTGTTACTGTCAATATCATTTGGTGTCAGTGGCAGCCACATGAACGTACTACCATATTCCTGTATTTTTTCAAAATGACATTGGAGCTATCATCAAAGTACAGAACAGAGATGGCGTTTAATTTGGTTGGAGCACAGCAAGGCTTGGGTACATGGTCAGGAAACATCAGATGAACCTGAGAAAGAAAAAAACGTGTTGATCTTCAAAGAAATACCATCATGTTTGCAGCTTCATAATAATATGCTTGTTTTGCCACTCACAATCAGCACACCCTTAAGCTGACCACCCTTCTCCTGTCTATGACTGATGGCTGGGGCAGCTGGGGGCTGGTGGCCAGGGATAGATTCTTAAACTTCAACACCTAGAATCAGCCCCACCATTCTAATTATGTGTTGGGACTTGAGAAACATCTCACCAAATAAGGAAAATCCCCTCTATGGCATATGCAGTGGGGACTTCCCTGGGGGAAAACCAGCAGGGAACTGTTTTTAGTGGAGAGGACTGTATCTATTTACATCAAGGGCAATGCAAAATTCAAAGTGCGAATCAGGGAAGATACACAGTTGGATTGTAAAAGGATTTGGATCTAAGAGCTACCTTTTAAAAGGACAATTAAACAACAGACCATCAACGTTATGCCACCTCTTAATTTCCCATGGTGAAGCATAAAAATCATCCTAAAATAAAATCCAGATACAAGACAATCCTTCCTTCACAGCAATGACTTCAACGCTTCTCCGTACAATTTTTTATCAGATTGGCTGGAGTTCAATATCCTTTTACTTTCTTTCTCCCCTACTCGCTCTATAGGCAAATGCCAAAAAGCAGGCTACGCTAAATCAGACGCAAGGGGCCTAAATATTTTATAAATTAAATATCCATCTCCCCAAACAGTCTCTGGTGGCCCCAACAGCCAACAGAAAGGTGGCTCTGTACGGAAAGTGAAAGGCTTAAGTTAAGAGGCATTTTGATCAGACCGGCTGGCAAGTCTGTTTACGATTTGCAGTAATTGAGGAAGGAGCCAGAATGCAGTTCCCCCCTGTCCGACCCCCAAAAGAGTTGATGGGAAGTCCTATTGATGGCTCTTACGGGATCTACAAAAAGTAAATACAGCCTCTTAGAGTTTTGGCTGTACAACGCCCTGGCTAAAATGATATACAGGCCCCTCATGTGGACAGAAACGGCAGGAAAAATGAGGTGCTCTGACATGCACTTGAAATTTCCTAAGACCTCACAAAACTCAAAGCTGGGGAGTTTCTACCAATGTCAGACGCAGCCCGTGTCCCTGGTCAGCTTTATCTGCCATAACCCGCACAGACGGGATTGAGAACCCTCTGTTTAAAGGCCTTGGCAGCCTCTCAAAAACACACACAGAAAAATGGATTGTTCTTGAATGGTTTCTCAAATATATGAGTCGCAAACATGCTCTCCTTTAACAACAAACACGCCTGCCGTCTTGTTTCGCGTCCGTCCCAGGACAGACGTGGAGCCTGCCTAATGCCAGGGAAAGGCTCCAGCTTCCCGCGCATGCTCCGCTTCTGCACTGACTTATGTCCCACATCCCAGGGCAGGGACAGAGAGCCGACTCTTGTTCCAAGTTCATGTCGGATTTTTAAAAAAATGTTTGTTTTTCAAGGCTGCCTGCTAGACTGCAGTCAGAGGAGCTGGCAACATGTTGTGCGTGCGCACGTCTGTGTGCGTGCGTGTTTGTGTGTGTGTGCAAAAAGAAAAAGGGAAAAGGGGGAGTCTTTGGCAAAAAGGGATTCTTCAATAAGTAAGCATTGCTTAACCCGCAGGACCCTTTGATATATTAGCTACATATCTAAGAAAGCAAAAGTCTGCTTTCTTCCTCGTAAATGACCATGAAAAGAGGCAGAGAACTTTCTGAGAAATCAAATGGCCTTATTTTATAAGCTAGTAGAAGCTGTGCCTCTGTGATCTCACGGAAAAGATAGCAGGTATGAAGGCCCTTACTGTGGAAGAAACAACAGCATTCCTCTGATAAGCTTTCATGTCAACAGAAAGTCTCCTAGACAAGAAGGTCCGCTAAACTTCTTAGAGATTCTTTTTTGTCTGCTGTAAGTGTAAATATAACTCAGCAGAGACTACCCACTCCCCATCCTGCAGAAATACTATTTCATATCAAGAAATACTTTTATATAGATGGGTGTTGTGGCAGGCGCCTGTAGTCCCAGATACTTGGGGAGGCTGAGGCAAGAGAATCCCTTAAGCCCAAGAGTTTGAGCTTGCTGTGAGCTGTGATGCCACAGCACTCTACAAAGGGCAACATAGTAGGACTGTCTCAAAAAAAAAAAAAAAGAACTTTTATAGATAACAAAGGTAAAAGGATATCAAACCTTAAAATCCCCCTAGGAGTTTATTCCGTGTCTGGTATATGGCAGTGAATTAGAGAATGTCATTAATCTCATTGGTTAATTAACGGTAAAAAGAACATCTATATATGGCTACATTTTCTCTCTCTCTCTCCCCGCCCCCCGACACACACACAAAGTCTTTGATAACATCCATGCTATAATTGCCATAGATGTGCATTTTTGGTAGCAAGCTATTCTGTAGAATCTTATGAAGTAAAGATGCCAGTAAAACATTAAGTCATTCAAGTATTTGATCTATTAGTTTGCATGTTAACTTCTTATTTTGATGTTAACTAGAATACTCCTTCCATTAGCTATACATTTTAAGTTAATTACGGGGGAAAAAATCCAAACTTCTAGAGAACTGAATTTCTACTAAATGTAGGAATAATTCTTTGTCTTTCTCTTTATAAACCAGCCTACACATAAAGATGGATTTTTCCACTACCTCTTGTTCTCTAACTGCATCCATCAAACCACTGCACTTCCATTATTAAGTCTTGATTCCAAAATCATATGTTCCTTCCCTTTCCTCCTAAATACAAAAGGGTAATATTTTTTTTTTTTGAGACAGAGTCTCAAGCTGTCACGCCTACATAGAGCGCTGTGGCATCATAGCTCACCATGACCTCCAACTCGGGCTCACGTGATCCTCTTGCCTCAGTTTTTCTATTTTTAATACAGACAGCATCTTGCTTTTGCTCAGACTGGTTTGAACTCTTGAGCTCAAGCAATACACCCTCCTCAGCCTCCCACAGTGCTGGGGTTATAGGTGTGAGCCACTGTGCCTGGCAAAAAGGCTAATATTTTTATATCAATCCAAACATTAATTTGGAATTATACCACACAGTCTGGGAAACCTCTTAGGAGCCTCTCCCTGAGTCTTCCAGAAATCGTCCCTCTGCCACACCAATAAGTCACAACACAAGGCACCCCAGACTCCCACAAGCTTTCATGAGCTCATTAGATACAGCACAACCAGTTAGAGACCATCGAGTCAACCATTTACTACCTTTTTCATAAAAATAAGCTTAGGTTATTATATTTTTGATCACTGCTAAATTTCTGGGAGAGTGAAAGGGAGAAAAAGAAGGGTAATTTCTACTTCAAAGATTACAGAAGGAAAAGGAGAAGGGGGAGAGGAAAAAGTAGAAATAGAAAGTCGTTTCCCATGTGTAGACTGCATTGGAGAACTTTTATAATGCCAAAATATGTTACAGAACGTCCTTAAAGAATTAGAGCAAAAGCCCTCAGATGAAGTTCTGCACAACTATTATTCAATGTTTTTGTGAGGATACTAATGAATTGCTGGGTTAGAAATAACCCTTGGGGACTTGTGTGCTTGGTTATACTGTGTGGGGAAGAAATCACTGCAGAATGATGGACCATTTCATGTGATTATTCCAATTTTCCTAGCTGAATCCTTTCCCATTCTAAAATCAAGATGACTCTTTAAATCAGCCTGAATTTCCTGATCCTACCCACAATTGTTACTTTGGCTCTAAAAAGTAACAAAGGAGTTTGAGAAAATGATCATTGTAATAGATGCTTTCCTTTAAAATAGCTTTCTATTTTGCCTGCAGTATAAACCATTTATAAAACACAAAGTATACCAGAGTCTGGACTATGGCGTGGTTGGTGGCGTTCATATGGGCGTTCAGGGGAAAAGAACATTCCCCATCACAATAAAACGCAGCGTATCCTTCTGGTGCTATAATCCAGTCCTAAAATACACACAAAACAGGAAAAAAAAGTCACCAAAACACAAATAAAGGAAAATGATTCTCAAAGAACACCCGCATGCATGTAGATTTCATCTGAAAATGTTTTCATTTCTGGTCTAACAATTATTCTAAGAAGATAGGCTCCCCCATGCCCTTGAATTTAATTTCAAGGTGAAGTTTACAACAAAGGTATAAATATTTTCACAAAATACTGTCTTCTCTGATTTCTCCGGAGAGGTTATTATGTAAGCTATTCAGAGTAGATATTAATCCATGTATTCATGAATAAAACCATAATCATGAAATAGCATTTGAAATAATGTTGAAACAGGAAATGATGAACTCTGGAAAGTTCAAGTGAACCAGAAAGGAAAAGGCGAATAAACTTAATTGAGATAATTCCCATTGCTTCTTCATAACTCTTTCCTGGCTTTAGAAGTCTGACAAACTCCTAAAGCTTTAATTTTTGTTCCGTGGGCTCTTTCTCTTTCCATCCATGCACTAACTTTATAGTTTAGAAGAAATGAATTGGAGAAAATTTTTAAAAACTGTACATGAAAAATTTTAGGAAGCTAAAAAACTGGTACACAGAATCATTGTCTTGATTTCCCCCCTGCTAAAGAAATAGAACTTCATCTAAATCTAAGAAATTATTGGATTATCCATGTTGAAAGTTCATCATAGGGCAGTGCCTGTGGCTCGCTGGCCCCCTATACTGAGGGTGGCGGGTTCAAACCTGACCCTGGCCACACTGCAACAAAAAAACAGCGGAGCGTTGTGGCGGGCACCTGTAGTCCCAGCTACTCCGGAGGCTGAGGCAAGAAAATCGTCTAAGCCCAAGAACTGGAGGTTGCTGTGAGCTGTGATGCCACAGCACTCTACCAAGGGCGATAAAATGAGACTCTGTCTCTAAAATAAAAAAAAAAAAGAAGAAGAAAGTTCATCATAAAATTTAAAAATATATTTTAATATTATTTCTTAATAAGATAGCTCATATCTAAGCATCTATCATAATGGGCTGTTAGAAGACATCTAGGCTCGGCGCCTGTGGCTCAATCGGCTAAGGCGCCAGCCACGTACACCTAAGGTGGCAGGTTCAAATCCCCAGCCCGGACCGGCCAAACAACAATGACGGCTGCAACCAAAAAATGGCCGGGCGTTGTGGCGGGCGCCTGTGGTCCCAGCTACTTGGGAGGCGGAGGCAGGAGACTCGCTTGAGCCCAGGAGTTGGAGGTTCCTATGAGCTGTGATACCATGGCACTCTACACAGGGGGATAGCTTGAGGCTCCGTCTCAAAAAAAAAAAAAAGAAGTAAAATAACTTCATCATTTTTATTAACATTATATTTAAGGTTTTTATTAAATTTCTTAGCATCATTTTTATTAACACTTTAACATTAATAGTTGAGTGTAAATTGTATAAAATTAGGTATTTCACTTAGAAAAAAACTAGAATGTTTTATAATTATTTTATTAACTATATCCAGTTATTTATTTATTTATTTTGAGACAGAGCCTCAAGCTGTCCCCCTGGGTAGAGTGCCGTGGCATCACAGCTCACACAACCTCCAGCTCCTGGGCTTAAGCGATTCTCCTGCCTCAGCCTGCCAAGTAGCTGGGACTATAGGTGCCCGCTACAATGCACGGCTATTTTTTGGTTGTAGTTGTCATTGTTGTTTGGCAGGCCTGGGCTGGATTCGAACCCACCAGCTCTGGTGTATGTGACTGGCACCTTAGCCACTTTAGCTACAGGAGCCAAGCCTATATCCAGTTGTCCTAAGCATAGAAAATACTGTGTTTTGGCTCAGCGCCTGTGGCTCAAGTGGCTAAGGTGCCAGCCACATATACCTAAGGTGGCGGGTTCAAATCCAGCCCAGGCCCGCCAAACAACAATGATGGCTGCAACCAAAAAATAGCCAGGCATTGTGGTGGGTGCCTCTGGTCCCAACTACTTGGGAGGCAGAAGCAGGAGACTCATTTGAGCCCAGGAGTTGGAGGTTGCTGTGAGCTGTGAGGCCATGGCACTCTACCCAGGGTGACAGCTTGAGGCTCTGTCTCAAAAAAAGAAAAGAAAAAAAAAAAAATAATAAGAAAATACTGTGTTTTAAAAAGATCAAGCAGCATTTCTAATAGAGGAAGTATTGTTATCCCTAGCGTAAGTATAATGGCATTATAAAAAAACTTTTCTTGTGATTATGATAATTAAAAAGCAACATTTATTACGAAAAAAGTAAAAATAGGCTTGGCATCTATGGTTCAAGTAGCTAAGGCGCCAGTCACATACATCTAAGGTGGCAGGTTTCAATCCAGCCTGGGCCTGCCAAACAACAATGATGGCTGCAACCAAAAAATAGCCAGGCGTTATGGTGGGCACCTGTGGTCCCAGCTGCTTGGGAGGCTGAGGCAGGACACTTGCTTGAGCCCAGGAGTTGGAGGTTGCTGTGAGCTGTGATGTCAGGGCACTCTACCCAGGGGGGGACAGCTTGGGGCTCTGCCTCAAAAAAAAAAAAAAAGAGAAAGAAAAAAAGAAAAATAACATCACATATATCCCTGGGAGCTGGGAGATTGTGTGCATGCCCAAGACAAAATTCTTAGGAGTAATCAGATTGGGGAAATCCAAGATAATATTCTTTCTCTGAACATAAGGCACACACACAGAACAAAAGAAAGAGAAATAAGGAAACTCTTTGAACTGTAATAGGAACATCCAAGGCACCCATATGTTAGTGATAATGGGTAAAAAAAAATCCGAGGGGATTCACACAACTTTTGACCAATAAGCAGGTTAACCAGGCCCTGGGTGACCCCTAAGTAGCCAGGCAAAAAGATAAAAGCAAGACAAAATCTGAGGAGCTGCACAAGGTAGGGGAAATAGGCTTCACAGCAATAGTTCAGCAAGTCCTAAGCAAGTAAATAATTGACAAAGGAAACACCAAAAAACAAACAAAAAACTCCCAAGGGTTGGAGGAAATCAGCATTCAGAGTTGCAAAAATATAGTATCTAAAGCATCCTGTTTTCAACAAAAAGATTAGAGAAATGCAAAGAAACAGCAGTGTGTCACCAAGACACAGTAAAGAAGAGCAGCCTACACAAAATGCTTTTGAACCATCCAAGATGTTGGTCTTAGTGGACAAATACCTCGAAGTAGCCATTATAAATACAATAGAAACTCCATAGTTGATCACTCCCCTACATTGGTCATTTTCCTGACATAGTTTACATAGACCAGACATATACTACATGTATGTATCAGTACAGTGGGCCTAGGTCCTTATGTAGACCATTTCTGTATGTTGGCCAGTTGGTTACAGTCCCTTGGGTGGTCAACTTACAGAGTTTCTACCATATTCTCAAAGAACTAAGAATTAAAGGAAGGAATGACATTATCTCATCAGATAGATAATAACAATAAATAAATAGAAATTATAAAAATAAACCACATAGATGGGGCGGCACCTGTGGCTCAGTGGGTAGGGCGCCAGCCCCATATACTGAGGGTGGTGGGTTTGAACCCAGCTACTGCCCCGGCCAAACTACAACAAAAAAATAGCCGGGCATTGTGGCGGGTGCCCGTAGTCCCAGCTACTCAGGAGGCTGAAGCAAGAGAATCACCTAAGCCTAAGAGCTGGAGGTTGCTATGAGCTGTGGCACTCTACCAAAGGTAGAGCAGCCTGAGCAATATAGAGTGTTTGTGCCACTGCACTCCACCCTGGGCTGCAGAGTGGGACCTCATCTCTAAACAAGAAAATAGTAATTACATTAGAAGTTATGTATGTAAATTTATTATTGGGCTTTTCACATATAGAAATGTAATATGTGTCAACATTTTCTCAAAATGTTATTTGACAATCATAGCACAAAGGATATGGGTTGAAACAATGCTATTTTGGAGTGAGGAAGTTACCCTCACCAGAGGGTATCTCAGATCCACAGAAAGGAATAAAGAGAATCAGAAATGATAAATAAGAAGTCAACATAATAAACTCTATAAATGTATAATTGAGCCACTTTCTTCTCACAGATTCTTTACAAATATATAAGATTACATACAGCAATAATTATAACAATGTATTATTGGATTTATAACATATACTGATTTAATACATGGACGTATAAAATAGTGCAGGAATGGGAGGACGCATCTACAGAGCATTCCACTTGGTGAGTACTATATTACATCTTTTCATGTGCACATGAAACATTCCTAAGGATAGACCACACGACGGGCCATTAAAACACACCTCAATAAATTTAAGAATATTGAAATCACATAAAGTTCTCTAACTACATAGAATGAAATTAGAAATCAATAGCAGAAGGAAATTTGGAAAATTTGCAAATGTGTGGAAATCAAGTAACATACTCCATAGTTATAAATGAGTCAAGGAATAAATCACAAAAGAAATTAGAAAATACTTTGAGATGAATGAAAATGGAAAAACAGCACACAAAAATGTATGGGATGCAGCTAACGCAGTGCTTAGAGAGAAATTTATACCTGTAAATACAAACAACAACAAGAAAAGAAAGACGCTTTTCTGGGGATGCTGCCCAGAGGCACTCAGAACGGCCCAGGATTTCAGCCACTGTCTTCGGCTTTCCTACAATACAGCCTCTGAGAGAACTAGGCTGTCCTGTATCCCTGATAATAGAACTGCTTACAGCTATACCAAGAAAGTTGAAAAAGCGCCAACATCTGCGTGAGGCATGTGTCCAGGCAGACTCCAAGGCGTTTGTGCTACGAGATTTAAAGTTTTTAGGAGGTTTTTGTCTCAAACAAACAAACATGTCATTGGGGCCTGTGGTGGTTCTGAGTGTACTAAATGTGTCCATGACAGGATCAAGCATGCTTTCTTCACCAGGGAGCAGAAAATTGCTGCAATAATGTTAACCACACAAACACCAAGTCTGAAAGCTAAATTTAAAAATGAAGCTGTTTTGAATAGTAACAAAGCCAAAGGCTAAAAACAAAAAAGATCTCACCTCCATAACAGTTCCTTACCATAAGAAACTATACATGAACAAATTACAGCCAAAGCAAGCAGAAGGGAGTAAATAATAAAGATTGGAATGGAAATAAATTAAATGGAGAGTAAGGGGAAAAATCAAGAAAATCAAAATTCAGTTCTTTGAAAAAAATCAACAAAACTGACAAACCTCTATCTAGACTGGTCAAAACAAAAAACAAAACAACAACAACAACAAACAACAAAACCCAGCACTCGAATGACCACAATCAGAAATGGAAGAAGAATCATGACCATTGACCTTACAGATATAAAAAGGATTAGAGAAGAATATTATGATCAATCGTACACCAGAAAAGTAAATAATCTAGACAAAATGGACAAATAAACTACCAAAACTGGCTCAAGAAGAAACAGAAAATCAGAGTGGGCTTATAACAAACAAAGAGATTCAGTAATTTAAAAAACTAATCACACAGAAAAACCCAGGACCAGAGGCTTCACCAGGTAATTCAACCAAATGTTTAGCACCAATCCTTTATAAACTTCCAAAAATGGAAAAGGAAACACTTCTCAACTCACACTGTGAGACCAGTTGCTTGATACAAAAACCAAAGACATCACAAGAAAACTACAGATCAACATCTCTCATGAGTATACACAAAAATGCTCAACTAATTACTAGCAAACCAAATCCAGCAACATGTACAAAAAATTTCCATACCATGGTTAAGTGGGATTTATCCCAGGGATGCAAGGTTGATATAACATATTAACATCAATCACTGTAATACACACTAATAGAATAAGGACACAACGCCTGTGCTCATGTCACAAGACGTAGGAAAAGCCTTCGATGAAATCTAACACCCTTTCTTGTTAAAATAAACAAACAAAAACAAGAATACAAGGGGACTTCTACCAAGAGTAGGAAAGAACTTTCTCAACACAATAAAAGGGATCTACAAAAACTCTCAACCAAAATCTTACTTATCAATCTTGTTTTCACAAGTTTGCTGATGTGTGGAAGACATGGTCCTTGCATCAAATATAGCAGTAAAAGACTATATTCAGCTTAAGATCAGAATGAGACAAGGATGTCTGTCTGTCTTTTCTACCTCTATTCAACAGTGTCCTGGAGGTTCTAGCCAGGGAAAATAGGCCAAAAAAGGGGGGGGGGCTTCAAAACTAGAAGGAAAGAGGTAAAACTATCTCTATTTTCAGATGATGTCATCTTGGACTATATATATAGACAATCAAAAAAAATTCTAAGAAACCATAAGAATTGACAAAAATGTTTAAGAGGATCGTAGTATATAAGATCAACATACAAAAATGTTTTTTTTTATTTATAAACTTAACAATGAAAAGAAAAATTGAATTGATGAAATAAGGTGAGTACTGACATAATCTGGCAAAGCAACATCATTAGAACTCAGCAAACCTCTCAAGGACTGGGTGGCTTCCTCCAGAATTTTGTTATGTGTTTTAGACAGCAAAGAAAACACAATGATGGGCCTCTGAGCAGAATGCTGACGGAGAGAATGGAACTGTGCCGACACTTTGCTAAAGCTGCCTAACAATTTGTGTGAAGATACTTGTCTCTCGTCCTCATCATGTTGGACTGGATGGTTCTTATTACGACCAGTATCAGAAGACTCCCCAAGGGAATTTCAGTTAAAACTCGTTCTGAGTACCAAGTAATATTTTTTAATATCACTTCATGAGTAGATCTATTGAAGCCATCATCTTCTGTGAGAGTCAACAATATAATAAAGGCCATATACACATGGTGCGAATTGCTTTCTTCAACATGATATAGATCTCAAGAATTGGTAAAACAAGATTTTCCATATCTGTGTGAGCCAACATCTACGTTCTAATGCTACTATTCTGATGGAGCAATGTGTACAAGAGGAGAGTTGCTTGATCAGAGGTCTGCTGTTCTCATAGAGCCGTGTACAAACTATTAAAGCTAATCTGGAAGGTGTGTGGAATTGACAATGGAAAAGGACTGCTATCTTTTTTTTTTTTTTGAGACAGAGCCTTAAGCTGTCCCCCGGGGTAGAGTGCCGTGGCATCACAGCTCACAGCAACCTCCAACTCCTGGGCTCAAGCGAGTCTCCTGCCTCCGCCTCCCAAGCAGTTGGGACCACAGGCACCTGCCACAACGCCCGGCCATTTTTTGGTGGCAGCGGTCATTGTTGTTTGGCGGGCCCAGGCTGGATTTGAACCCACCACCTTAGGTGTATATGGCTGGCGCCTTAGCCACTTGAGCCACAGGCGCTGAGCCAGGACTATCTTGTGTGTTCTTGAAGGACATAATGGCCTGTTTGTAGGGGTTTGGGACATCTGAACCAACACCAGCAGAAGCAGGAGACTCTGGCCAGAGGGGAAGAAAGCTCTGGAGGGGTAGTTGCCTTGCTGTCCATGCCGCCCAGTGTGAAGACGGTCCAGAGCCCATTTGCTACTCCTGATGCAAGTCCATATAGTAGTCCTCCTCCATCCGACTGCTGACAGAAAATGTGGGCTCCCAGAGGAGGTGGCTTTTTTTGTCTGATAAAGTTATACAACAGGGTTTTCACAAGTTTGCTGATGTGTTGCATCAAATACTGGTGGCTGATGCTCTGTCGCAAAACTTCCTTGTGGAAGAGTTGGCAGGAAAGGAAAACCACCATTGTTGATATTGCTTCTACTGATACTTCATATGTACTATCTAAGAGTGGAACATCAGTGATTAATGGCATCCAACAGCAGAGCAATTCTTCCCGAACATCTTCTGAGTCAGAACTGTAACTGGCCCCAGCTTTTTCTTCATATGTAAAATGAGGTTGTAATTCCTCCTCTGACATCTCCCTGATGGACACTTTCAGCAAACAGCAACTAATAAACAAAGCATCGTGTGTCTGCCAAATGAAGATGTGGTTCTGACATTCTGCTGAAAGTTTTAGTTCTTTGGTTCTGGAAGGAAGACCTTAATTAGCGCACCAAGAGTCCCTATTCGAGGATTGTTTTCAACCAAAGACCTGCAGACTGAAATGGTTGCCTCCTCCAAGAGTGCTGCTCCCTGCTTGGTGCAGGGAAAGAAAACAAGAGAAGCTGATTCCAGAACGGGTCGTTCTCAGAGACAGATTCTGTGCCTGATAACTTCTTTAAATATTCACTTTTAG
Source organism: Galagoides demidoff (assembly GCA_963574575.1). NCBI lineage: Eukaryota > Metazoa > Chordata > Mammalia > Primates > Galagidae > Galagoides > Galagoides demidoff. The sequence goes on from CAUYQV010138300.1 coordinate 21,910, forward strand.
GAAGATCACTGATTCTGCTGCTGTTTGATCCCGTCTTCTAATTTGGTAGATAACTTGTCCTTAAACCTGCATTTCCACAAGAGAACTGTTAGGGGGGCTCAGAAGTCCAAGGTTGTGGGGCTGCGTCTGAGAGAACCTCTGCAGAGTCTGGAGGTGGGCCCACCTCGGCGAGGGGACTCAACAGACAAAATTTAACTGTGTTTCTAAACACTAACAATGAGCAATTTGAAAAGGAAATTAAGAAATCATTTCCAATTACATTAAAACCAAAAAATACTTAAAAATAAATTATCTAAAGGAGTGCAAGGCTTTGTTCAGTGAAATTAAGGAAACTCTAAATTAATGGAAAGAAATTCTATGTCGAGGGATCAGAAAACTCTTCTATAGTCACACTCATTTCCCTACCCCTAACCATTCCCAGTCTCAGGCAGCCACTCGTCTGTTTCTCTTCTCTGTAACTCTGTCATTTCGAGGTAAAACACAGCACGCAATCCCCTGAGCTGGCTGTCTTCACTTGGCATAACGCTCTTGAGCTGCAGGTAAGTTGTGTGTATGTGTGTATGTGTGTCATGCTGCCTGTGTTCCTATGTAATCCTTAAACGATTTTTAGAATTCCATTTTTATTTGTCTATAGTGTTTATGGGCATACCTCTTTGTATGGATTTTCCGCGGTTCTTTTTTTTTTTGAGACAGAGTCTCACTCTATCACACCCTGGGTAGAGTGCTGTGGCATCACATAGCTCACAGCAACTCCTGGGATCAAGTGATCCTCTTGCCTCAGCCTCCTGAGTAGCTAGGACTACAGGTCTTTACCACCATGCCCATCTACTTTTTTCTATTTTTATTAGAGACAGGGTCTCTCTTGCTCAGGCTCATCTCAAACTCCTGAGCTCAAGCAATCCACCCACCTCGGCCTCCCAGAGTGCTGGGATTATAGGCGTGAACTGCCGTGCCCAGCCTCTGTGGTTGTTCTTAAAAGTCACACGGACATAACTTATGCATGTCTACTGGTGTCAACATTTTACCAGTTCGAGCAAAGCGTGGAAACCTTACCTCCCTTTAAGTCACTGCATCAGTTAGGGTTCTCCAGAGAAATAGAACCAATCAGATGTGTGTGTATATTGGCTCGGTGTCTGTATCACAGTGGTTGGCACCAGCCATATGCACCAAGGGTGGCGAGTTCAAACTTGGCCCGGACCAGCTAAACAGCTGCAACAAAAAAATAACCAGGCATTGTGGTGGGTGCCTATAGTCCCAGCTACTTGGGAGGCTGAGGCAAGAGACGCTTGAGCCCAAGAGTTTGAGGTTGCTGTGAGCTGTGACGCCACAACACTCTACCGAGGGCAACATAATAAAACTCTGTCTCAAAAAAAAAAAAAAAACTGTTTGTGTATATACATAGAAAAGGAGATTTATGATGGGGAATTGCCTCCTGGGATTACGGAGGCCAAGAAGTCCCACGATCTGCCATCTGCAAGGGGAACCCCAAGAAAGCTGGTGTGTAATTCAGTCTCATCTGAGGGCCTGAGAGCCAGGAGAGCTGACTGTGTAAACCCAAGTCTGGGGGGTGGTTTCCTCCTCCCTCTGCCCCTTGCTCTGCTCAGGCCCTTAGTGGACGGTAGGAGGCCCACCCACGTCGGGGAGGGCACTCAACTTTTCTGAGTCTACCAATTCAAATGCTAGGCCCATCCAGATCACAGTTGCAGACACACCAGAAACAATGTTTAATCTGGACAGCCCCTGGCCAGTCAAGTTGAAGTGTAAAATTAACCTCAGTTCATCTCCTTTGCTCTCCTGCTACAGTTGTCTGAAGTATTCCTTTCCTGGCCTAGGATGGTTTCCTCACATGAATTTTCAGCGCTCAGCTGAGTCCTTGGGGAGCCCTCCAGAGATCCTTGTCTATGGATCCTGCAGCCTTCTGCTTTTTTTTTTTTTTTTTGAGACGGAGCCTCAAGCTATCCCCCTGGGTAGAGCAACCTCCAACTCCTGGGCTCAAGCGAGTCTCCTGCCTCCGCCTCCCAAGTAGCTGGGACAACAGGCGCCCGCCACAACGCCCAGCCATTTTTTGGTTGCAGCCATCATTGTTGTTTGGCGGGCCCGGGCTGGGGACTCGAACCCGCCACCCTAGGTGTACGTGGCTGGCACCCTAGCCGATTGAGCCACAGGCGCCAAGCCGCAGCCTTCTGCTTTTAGGAATCCATTCTGTGGTGCCCAGCTGCCTTGTTCTCCCTGGATTCAGCTCCATAACTCTGGGGGTCTGTTCAGCCCCTCTTGGATTCCCCCTCCCTGTAGGAAGCCTTGGCAGCACTGCCAAAGCAGCCATCCCAGGGTCCCTGTTCCTGTCTCTTATGGATCACTGTCCTTTGCAGCCTGATGTTCAGATCCTGAAAACAATTCTTTGATATATTTCATCCAGTTCCTGCTCTTCTACCTTGACTGGGTACAGAAGGCTTAGCAATTATTTTTGTTTTGGAAGATATAGTTAGTATTAGAAAGATATGTCATTGTGTTAATAAGTAATAGTTTTCTTATCGGTTTGTAAATTGACTTATGAGCTATTTTTAAATGTACCCTTTTAACTTCTAATTTCAAATGTGGTAAATATTAATAAAAGTAGCCCACATAAATAAAAGCTCTTTAGTATCCTCAGTATATATGCATATTTTTTGAGAGTCTCACTCTGTTACTCAGTGCAGTGGCATTATCATAGCTCACCATTGCAGCCTGAAACTCCTGGGTTCAAGTGATCCTCCTGTCTCAGCCTCCAGAGGATCTGGGACTACAGGCATATGCCAGATGCCTGGCAAGATGGGTCTTGCTTTTGCTCAGGCTGGTCTCAAACTACTGACCTCAAGTGATCCTTCCACCTTGGCCCCCCCAAGTGCTAGGATTATAGGCATGAGCCACTGCACTCTGCCCTCAATAATTTTTACTTTTTTTTTTTTTTTTTTAGAGACAGAGTCTCACTTTGTCACCCTCAGTAGAGTGCTGTGGCATCACAGCTTACAGCAACCTCCAGCTCCTGGGCTTAGGCAATTCTCCTGCCTCAGCCTCCCGAGTAGCTGGGACTACAGGCGCCTGCCACAATGCCCAGCTATTTTTTTGTTGCAGTTTGGCCGGGGCTGGTACCCTACTCACTGAGCCACAGGTGTCGCCCTGCCCTTAATACTTTTTAAGAGTATAAGACAGGGGTCCTGAGTCCAAAGAGTTTGGGAGCACCTTCCCATGAGAGTTTCTTTATCCTCATCCTTATGAGGATGAGGTAGTTACTGCTGTATTAACCCTGTTTTCCAGACCAGGAGACTGAGGCCCAGAGAAGAGAAGCAGTTATCCAAGATAATACAATTACTAAGTACAAGACAGTATTTGAACCCACGTCGCCTAACTCCATAGGGTCTGTGTTCGTGAATCTGCCATGCCTCGCTGCCTCGAATAGCACAGGTTTTTCAGCATGTTACACTTTTAATCTTCACAGAGTAACCAATAGACACAGGCCCAGCTGCTGTTCTCCCAGGCACCTGCGCCCACTTCCTACTCAGCAGAATCTTTGGCCTCTAGGTGTCTTCACATTGCCTCCTTTGGGTGACCCTAGGGAGAAGATGTGTGGTTGATCTGTGCTTTGCCTCCACCCTTGGGCCTCATGTCAGTAGGCTGGATCCTCCTGGAGAGCATCTAGGTGGAATTGCACCTTCTCCTGGGGCTCCTGTCAGAGGCACCAGTCTCCTTGTAGTTGGTCAGCCCTTTGCACGTTGGTGGAATGTCCTCAGTCCTCGTCTAAGTTACTGTGCCTCGGGGTTTCCTAGACTGCCTCTCCTGGAGCGAATCTAGGGCTAGTGTACAGCTTTAAATGTCTGGAATACAAGAAAATAAGTTTGGATGTGAATTGGCTTTTTTTTTTTTTTTGAGACAGTAGCCTCAAGCTGTCCCCCTAGGTAGAGTGCTGTGGCATCACAGCTCACAGCAACCTCCAACTCCTAGGGGCTCAGGCAAGTCTCCTGCCTCAGCCTCCTGAGTAGCTGGGACCACAGGCACCTGCCACAATGCCTGGCTGTTTTTTGGTTGCAGCCAGCATTGTTGTTTGGCGGGCCTGGGCTGGATTCAAACCTGCCACCTTGGGTGTACGTGGCTGGCACCTTAGCCACTTGAGTCACAGGTGCCAAGCCCTGGATTGGCTTTTCTTTTCTTTTTTTTTTTTTTTTTTTTTTTTTTGAGACGGAGCCTCAAGCTATCTCCCTGGGTAGAGTGCCATGGCATCACAGCTCATAGCAACCTCCAACTCCTGAGCTCAAGCGAGTCTCCTGCCTCCGCCTCCCAAGTAGCTGGGACCACAGGCGCCCACCACAATGCCTGGCCATTTTTTGGTTGCAGCCAT